>JAFIRS010004548.1:0-83274 GCA_018342105.1 Gonioctena quinquepunctata
TGATAATTCATTTTAAAGTGAATGTGAAAATTTAGCAATACTATCATTTCAGGGTTCCTTCATTATTTTTGGTTTCTACTATTATTGTCCGGACGGTTATGCACTTTTCCAATTGAAGCGTTTTCACAGTATAATATTTGGTGTCAACTTGCAATTGTTTCGAGGAGGGGTTATTCCGAGGAAGGGTGAACTGGTTATTCAACCTTGACCCTGGTAACCGGTTATGGATTTCAGGAAGGATTCTAAACCGGTTATGCAAATTAGAATCTCAACCGGTTATACCGTTACTTAACCTATCATTCACCCTGGTAAACCGGTTATGGATTTCAGGAAGGATTCTAAACCGGTTATACCGGTTATGCTAATTCGATGCCGTCAACTCTGTCATATCCCCTCTACTGGTTAATATCTACAAGAAGCGGACACCGCTAATTCAGCTTTTATACTACAATAATATAATGCATTTAATGACGAACAAAAATGTTTTATACTACAATAATATAATGCATTTGATGACGAACAAAAATGCATTTGAAATGGGTCATATATAGGATAAAAATGTAAGTGAATGTATTAAAATATCATCTCAAAACTTATATAGATAAGCCCTCTTTGATTAGGACTGGCAGGGTACAACAGGTTGATAGAAATAGGGTCCAAATTGGCAGGGTTCATATTTCAAATGACAATATGATTTGAGTTAATCAAAATGTCAATTACAGCTCTTTTAGTTTAGTTCAAGATATGCAAATCATTCAGGTTTAGTTTCATTATACGAAGTGATAAACCTCTGTTTCACCTCTCGATTTCCTTCTTGCCTAAAACGATTCTCAACATATGGAAAATACCGATGGGCTGGATGTTGCCGATTGGGATATCTCTGAGCATACAAAAGTCAGCAGCATTCCTTGAATGTCTATGTCATTCTCCTAATATTAATAACATATCCACTTTTTCACTTTGAGTATTATTATTTTGAAGAAAAATTAAACTGAAATTAAACGAAAATCAAGAAACTTTCACTGTCTGCTCATAAAGCTTATTAGTCCGGGAGGAATCGGCGCATGAGTACCAAAAACTATTCCACCTCAATTTTTTTACGTGATTCTCTTAAAATTGTCCTACTGATGATATAAATTCATGTTGCTATATTGTTTAAACCGAAATTGTTTGAAAAATTGCAAGGACTATTTTTCAACCAGATTTTTTCATATTCTTCGATGAAACACGAATAAAAAATGTCCTATGACTTTTCACAACAAAGTTAAAATTTTCGGAAATATGAATTTTTTTAAAGTTGAAAAATCCCAAATTCGGTACTTTTGACCGATTGAAAATATATAAAAAAAATATGAAAATATATTTTTTGATTCCTTTATGCATTAGTTAATAATATCCTCAAACCCAAAAAAGGAAAATTTAATTTTTTATACATGTTTTTTAATTATGTATTAAGCGCGCTCACTATATATATTTTTATATCTTATTATTTAATACTCCTGCATCTATAACCTTCGTTATTAGTTATTATTCAAAGTAGTATACTTTCTTTTTGTTTCAATAATAATAAGAAAAGTAATTTAAAGCAATGAAAAATGAATTTAAATGATTGTTTAACTCCAAACATTGATAACTTTTATAATATTGAGTTCAGAAAAAAAATTATCAGAAGCAAATGGTAGGTAATTTGATTATTGCTCTCCTAAAAAATTTTTATATAGTCAATAGGTTTTTAAGATAAATAAGTAATAATGATTGAGGACGCGGAGAGGCCGATGCGACGCGTAAGTTAGAGAGAGACAGCGATACTTGATGGTAAGGGATGGATACTAGTGAGCGCGCGTAATAAATAATTAAAATACATGTATGAAAAATGAAATATTTCTTATTCTGACTTACGATATCATTAAATAATGCATAAAGAAAATAATACAAAATATCTTTTATATATTTTTTTTTATATATTCTTAATTGGTCAAAAGTACCTGAATTTGAGATTTTTAAACTTAGAAAAATTCATATCTCCGAAAATTTTAACTTTATTAAAAAGTCATAGGGCCTTTTTTATTCGTGTTTCATCAAAGAATAAGGAAAAAAATCCGGTTTGAAAATAACAAGTCCTTGCAATTGTTTAAACAATTTCGGTTTAATCAATATGGCACCGGGTTGTCCCATGGCAAAATGCATTTATATAATCAGTAGGACAATTTTAAGAGAATCACGTAAAAAAATCGAGGTGGAATAGTTTTTGGTACTCATGCGCCTATTCCTCCTGGACTATACTGACGTCCTGAGCCAGAGGGCGTATCTCAATTTTTGGCATATTTTAGATTTTAGTCTCTACAGACTCCCTGTAACCTAGCCGTTCACTTTAATAATAACACATTTTGCCGGATCTCATCGTTCTATGCCTTCTAAAACATTGGTAAAAAGTTTGTGCTGGCCTAATTATTATTATCTGCTTTCACAACTAGTTAATCTTGACTTTCGCCCCTTGGGCTTAGGACGGCAGAATATGTCACTGTCATTACCTGAGTGTTTTGCTTTCCAAAGAGAACTTGATAAAAATAACTGCATAATATTATGCATCATGGCTATCCATGGCACATTTGACAAGTAAATAAATGATTAACCCGTATTTTCCTTAGTAATATTTAATGTATGTTCTTATTTTTAATCCAAGCGCGAATAAAGTAGTAGCGTTAGATTCGTCAAAAAATAATTTTTTTCAAAAGTGCTTGTTAGAAAATGGTCGCCATTTGAAAAATAATAGTTAGACACGAAAATATAATTTTGCCAACTTGTCTTATTCCTATCTATCATACTAGTCACTAAAACTTTGGGATTGTAATTTTTTGACATCACCTGAAGTCCTCATATTAGTTGACGTCCCATCATGGCCACCTAGATGCAATATTAAAAGTTACTCTAAAAAAATTAAGTAGGTTTAAAAACTTTTCAAAATGTCACATTCTGATCCAGAATTGTCTGAGAAAACCAAAAATGTTACAATATACAGGGTGTTCCATTTAAAAACTCTCTTCACATACCATTTACCTATACCAAATCTAATTTTGATACACTTAATATTCTAGAAGTTATGACTTGTCTAATAGATTCTTTGACACACGGTATAGATGCTGAGTTACACTAATATCACTTTTTTTCACCATGTTCATGTTATCTGCTTCAGAATGGAAGCAAAAAGTCATTCATTGAAAAAAAAATCACTATATACAAGAAAAACTGTTTTTTTAATAGAGAGTAGAAGTGGTTACCAAAAATATGTTCCAAGCAATATTATATTCTTGAAATATTGACTATTTTCATGATAAATTCAATTTCAATAAATTATTAAACTTCTACTTCTTGTAGGGAACATTGAGAGGAAAATATTATTAGCAGCACTTAGGAAGAGAGGACAATTGGAATATAATACTCTTCCAGAGGGAGACCATGACGGGTTATTTCTATCAGTTCGACGTCCAAGGAATAATTCAGAAAAAAATCGTAAAGATTATTCTATATGCCCACATTGTGAGGGTTATTACTCCAAATGTTCCCGAAGGCAACATGTGAAAAACTGTAACCCAAATTTGAAGGGATGCTATTGGCATTGAAGGAAAAAGGGTTGAAAGGAAATTTCATCCAAACGCATCAAAAAAGATGAAAGAAGTTATTTTACCAGTTTTTAAGGATGACACAATTACACATGTAGTATTACAAGATGATCTCATTGTAAGATGTGGTAACATATGGTCTCAAAAATATAGGAATCTGTGGGAACCTTATATGGTTAGACAAAAACTCAGATTGTTGGTTAGACTTCTCATAGCAGTGAAATCGAAAGTAGATACCGTAGATTGCTTAAAAGATTTGTTTGTTCCTGGTAATTTCCAAAATGTTGTAAAGGGAGTGAATGAAGTATCTAGTTTCAATGAAGAAACTCAAATGTATGGAGCTCCTTCCACTGTCTGTTCTCTTGGCATATTGTTGAAAAAAGTTTCAAGAATTTATATGACTCATTTGATAGAAACACAGCAACATGAAGAGAAGAAATTGAAGAGCTTCATTCACCTAATGGAAGAGGAATTCCACAATGTGATAAATCGTACAGCAACGGAAAATTTGAGACAGATCAAAAATCTGAAGGCAACTCGTCTTCCTAAGACTGAGAACATAAAACTTCCAGTTTTATATATAACAAAGCAACGTGAGGCATATTACAAAAAAATGTCTGCTTCGAAAACATTAGAAAATTATACAGAGTTGGCCTCGTATACCCTAATGTCTTTGATGGTTTTTAATAGAAGAAGGGCTGGTGAAATGGAAAGGTTTGCTATCAGAAGTTATTCAACTTATGAACAGTATAACTTGGAAGATGATGAAACTTCAAAAAAATTATCTGTTGGAGGTCGAGAAGCTTTAACGAATTACATCAGAGTAGTTATTAGAGGTAAACTAGGTAGACAGTAACAGTAATCATTCACAAGTCAATTAAAAAATGCATTGATGGAAAATGGAGAAGAAGTTGGAGTACCAAAATCTAATCCCTATGTGTTTGGCCTTGCATCGGCTAATTCCACAGAATATCGTTTTGTGAGAGCCTGCAATTTGATGAAGCTTTATTCAGAAAAATGTGGTGCTTCTGAGCCTCACATTTTACGAAGAACTAAACTGAGGAAACATATAGCAACACAAGCTACAGTACTACATCTGAATTATACTGATATTATTGATCTTGCAACGTTTATGGGTCACAAGGAGGAAATACATCGTGACCATTATCGCATTCCAATAGGTTTCACAGAGGTTGGTATCATTTCTACTCTTTTAGAAAAAGCTCAGGGTTATTGTGATCCAAAAGAACCTTTGGTACTTGAAGAATCGTTGGAAGAACTAATAGAAGTGAACCTTACTGATTTAGTTTCTGAGAATAATAATGAACCTCAAATTATGAACACTTTTGAAAGTCCATTATCGAACTTTGCATCTTCGAATGATGGAGGAAAAGGACTACCTAAAACAAACAAATGTATGAAAAGAAAGCCACAAAGGTGTTCATCCCCAAGTACTTATAGCCCTTCAGAAGATGAGTATCACAGTTCTGAAAGCGAAGATGATGAATTGGAGTTAGATATGAATTAAAAAAAACAGTCCAGTAGGTTGAAGAAAAGTTTGTTTTTATTATTCATCTGAGAACAAATAATATCCTATAGTAATAGTCCTAGATATGTTATTCATTGAATTATGCTTATCAAAATGTTCATTTAAAATAGTTAAAAGTAAGAAGTAACATATTGCTTGTTCTCATTATGTGGTATGCCCAATAATCCCATGTCAGATATATATTTATTTCTTTTTTTCACAGGATTTATAGTATCAAAAAGAAAGTCTTGGGATGATGAGGAGAAGAAACTACTGCATGCAACTTTTGCAAATCACATTTTATCTTGCAAGTCACCATCGATGGATGAAGTACAGCATTTTGTAGCAAAGAACAGTTGCAAAATAGGTCATTGAGTGTGGTTCGAGGCTGTATCAATAACATGATTGCTCAGAAAAAAAATAAAGATAAGTATCCCGATGAAACGCCAAAAAGGAGAAAGTGGACATCTGGGGAAAAAGAAATAGTTTTTTCAGAATTTACATCATACATTGATAAAAACAAACTGCCACCTGGAGAAGCTTGCGCAGGAATAAGAGAAAAAATATCCAGTACTGTAAGAACGAACTACCGCAGGCATAAAAACTTATATTGATAATTACCGAAGAAAGTCTAGTTTCAATAATAATAGTAACTAGATATAGGAAAAAAATATAAATTTGACTGAGAATTGAGAATATCTACTTAAACTGCTGATGAACATCAACAAACCTTGAGGCGTATTATTTTGATTGAAAAAAGCTGAATAAGTATTATATATATACCAGGAAACTTCAGTCATCTCACCTTTTAATAAATATTTGTTTGTTTCCAATTGGAGTATATCGTATTTTCCAATGAGACGAAACAAAAAATAATTGTAAATGCCCACTTTGTTTTAGAATATTTTTCTATTTGCAAATTGATGATGGTCATATACAGTGTCTTTCATAAAGTTGGCAATATATGAGAAAACTTTCAGTGATAATTTAATTTTCAATTCAACCGGTGTTGGGTTTTACTTTACAGTAGATTAAAAATGGCCTATTCAGATGTGGTCACGTGATGCTACTGGTCAAAATTGAATTTGTTTCAGAAAATTGCTGAAAAAGGGCTGGTCTTGAAATTTTGATACATTCTTCTTGAATAATTTTTTTATTTTTCAATTTTATGTACATTCACGGAATCTCAACCACCAATTCGACTTCTTTATTTTTGCAAATTTTTCAATTTTCAGAATTTGTAGGAAGCCAAAATCATTTCATGTCAGTAACAACATACTGTTTATTTTTCATTCGTGAGTATGGTTCCAAATTGCTTTTTTCAAATAAATTTAAAATTCCGTTATGCTTGATGCAAAGTAGACGTACTTTTATTGAATCTGGGAAGCTATTCCAAGCCATATCTACAAATGAAAAAATAACAGTATAGCACAGTTACCGAATATGGGTTGATTTTTATCCATCTTGATAAATAACTATAAATTTTGGAAATTAGAAAAATTTACATAAATAAAGAATTATGATTGGTGGCTGTGATTTCGTGAACATATAAAATTAAAAACTTTCATATAGAATTTTTTGAAATTTTTCACGGATGGGTCACGTGTCTTTCGTTACCTGGGAAGACACGTTATCCATCGGAGTAGGCCATTTTTCAACTTTTTCAAAGAAAAATTTGAAAGCTCAAGTTAAATTTCAAACTAAATTAATAATAATAGTTTCTCCCTTATGATGCCGACTTTTCTAAGGACACTGTATACACTCAAAATTTTCATATATCGGTAATCATATCTTTCATTCTTGAAATGTTATAGATGTGACTTGATTTCTTAGGTATACATATTTTATGGTGTTTATTTTTCACAAGGTCAAGTTTTATGGCGAACTTCTTTTTCCTATATGTAGAATTTAATGAATGTGGAATAAATTTCAATTGAAATTTTTTCTTTTACTCAATTTACTGATTTCAAAAAAGTTCTATCTTTTCTAATATATACCTTATTCATAGACATAGTATAGAGAAATGAATGCATTGTAAATTAAGTTCAAATGTATGCAATAACACTTGTTTCGATCAGGAATAATATCCGAATACTTGATAAACATATGAAATCCATTACAGTAATTATAATAAATACAATTTGTAATGATATGTTTAATATAAGAAATAAAAAATAAAATATATGTAAATAAAAGTTCATTTTCTCTCTCCAAATGAATAATCCTTCCATTTCCAGTATCTATACTGTTCTGTCTTTGGGTGATATGAACTTTTCAGAATTATAAGTGTTCACATAATCCACTTGAGTGCATTGAAATCCGCCTTGGAAATAATGATCCTCCTGTATAGCTCTAGGAGTATTTTGTGACATTCCAAAACTATATATCAAGTAGTGTCAAACCCATAATTTAAATTATATTGCAATGATACTCCAAATGGCAAGTCTATTATATAATTATTGTTATATTATTTTTTATACTAAGGTATTTTCAACCACAATACTCAGCGAGGAATAATTTCCTTTGGACAATAAAGTAATTGATTGATGGTACACATACAAAATATGTCCAATACGAGAACTATGCAGTTTCACAATTATAACCAAATATTTTGCAGACTCAATTTTACAGTATGGTATTTTGAACAGTAATGGAATTGAAAAAATATATCTACTGCATGTAATCGAAAGTCATCAGATACGGATTCACAGCCCACCTATAATAGATAATTCAAGTTTATTTCATCAATTTTATTCAACACCTTGTATATTTTAGAGAATCAGATACGTCAAAGGACCCCCCTATCAACTTGTCTCGAATATTTCACTAGAAATTGATGTTAAAAATCGATAAGTTATTTTTCTCAGCACTAATTTTGATTACCGTTATTTCCAACAAATCAACGTTATTTTCCATTCACAAGTTGAGCCTCAAAGAATTGAACAGCGAATGCATTATCTGAAAAGTAAAGTAAATATATTCGACAAGCCAATTTCCAAATGGCATTACCGTTTCTCAAAAGATTAGTTAATTCTTCATCCTCTTGTAAAGTGATGACCTTATTGCAAATTTTAAATTTAATTATGTTCATTTTGAAGTAGAGATCCAAGTTCCTATAAATTAAGTAAACATTTGTTCATAATTAATTAATTACAAGTCAACATTACCGTAACATTAACCACACATTTTGTTTGAGTGCATTTCTCACCTCCTTTCGACTAGGTGGAGATAAACTACAACTCGTCTACATCCAATTAGCAAACGAATACTAAAATCGAGTGTAAATTGCACCCAGTGTAGCAAAGCTACACTTCCTATGCAAACGAAAAGACCCAACAAAGATTAGAGGTTAGTTTACCCCCTACTCTTTGATGTTTACATCTGTCTGTCAAATATCAGATGTCTGCTTGATTTTTCTAGAAGTCTACTGGCGATTTTTGATTATTCGAAAGGATTTTTCCTCAAAACGTTTTTTTCAAAGCGATTTGTTACACGAGTTGTTTGTTTGATTTTGTTTTTATAAGCCTCGAATGGAGATTGCAAGGAAAAAGTGAATTGGATAGAATCTGTATTCTCTCAATGGATGAAGTTTCTTTGAAAGCTGGTATCCAGGTATGATCCGAAAATTGATGAAATTATCGGGTTATACGATTTGGGTGAGTAATCTCTTCAATATTTTGTTTTTTGAAAATGGCTTTTTATTTGAAAAATTATTTATTTTTTCAGGTAAATGAAAGGATTTTATTCCAGCTAAAAATGCCTTAGTATTGATGGCCAGAGGAATCCACGATAATTGGAAACAACCATTAGGATATTTCTTTCTAAGTTCAAATGTAGTGCTTCGGATCTCAAACCAATAGTATTTGATTGTATCACCAAAATGGGAGAAATAGGACTTGATGTTCGTGTTATAAATAACAATATTCAAGGTATCATGTAATACTAGTTGCATATAAGTAGGTACTTCTAGTCTCATATTGTATACTTGGGATTTAGGCAATACTCATTGCGGTATTTTTGACTTTTGGATTCTTTGTAACTATTATGTTGGTAACCTTAGTTGTTAGAATGTCTCTAAAGAATTACATTGTATATGTCGTTGTTAAGTGTTAGATCTTTTCACTTTACGCAATAAATTGTAGTGCTTGCTGTTCCAGAGTTTTGTTCTTCCAGTACTATATCCAACAGGTTATGGGCCCAGCTGATTAAAAAGGCGACTGGTACTTTGGAAAACAGTTTTTTAGCTTGGCGTCACAAGTACAAAAATGGCGTCTAGTGAGTTCTCCACGACTGGACTAATAAACGGTGTTGAAAAACTAAAGGGCCGAGAAAATTACACGGTTTGGAAGTTTCAGATGACCGCGCTATTAAAATCAGATGGTCTATGGAGTTGTGTATCTGGAACAACAACTACCACAAGTGCACAGCAATCGGATGCGATAGCCATGGCACGCCTCAAGGAGAAAGCCTTGTCCAAAATAATACTTTCCCTCGATAAATCAACATTTCCCCACGTAATGCAGTCCAAGACAGCAAAAGATGCATGGAATGATCTTGAAAAGGCTTTTGAAGACAAGGGTTTGCATCGTCGCTTACGATTATTGAGAAGTTTATTCTCGGTAAAATTGGAAAACTACTCAAATATGGAGAAATATGTGAATGAGGTGATGGCGTTAACCCAACAACTGGCATCAATTGGAAAAGCTTTGGATGACGAATTCCTAGGAGTGATCATGCTACAAGGACTTCCAGATGATTAAGAGCCCATGGTCATGGCATTGGAAAGTTCGGGTGTAGGCATAACCGCCGATTTTGTCAAAACCAAACTTCTGCAAGACAAAAAATGGCAGGATGGCAAAGGCAGTGATTCAGCATTAGCTGTAAAAGGCAAATATAAAAAATTACCTTGGTGCTGGAACTGCAAGCAAAAAGGTCACTATAAAAATGAGTGTACAAAAAGGGGGGATGACAAGTCCAACAGCAACAGTAACAACAGTGTTAAACCCTATAAAAATAAGGCAGGAAACAAAGCATTGTTTGCAGCGTTAGGACTGGATATGAAGAGAAATTCTTGGTATGTAGATAGAGGAGCCTCTTCACTTATGACAGGAAATCGTAACCTGTTCACAGATATAACTGATAAAAATGCAGGGCAAGAAATAATTGTAGCAAATAATACGAAGTTGTTTGTCAATAGTACTGGAAACAGTGTGATAAAATTGAAACACGGTGGTACTGAAAAAATTATTTCTGAGGTTAAATATGTACCGGATATGTCTGTGAACCTTTTATCCGTAAATTCAATGGTTTCAAAGGGTTACTCTGTTTTCTTACTCTGACGGCTGCAGAATAATGGACCAAAATCAGTGTAACATTGAGGGAGAAACGATAGCTACTGCTAAAAACATTGAAGGGCTCTATGAGCTAGAAGTTTTTCCAGAGCAGGTGAATATAGCGAAAGTAGAAAAATCCCAGATGTTGTGGTACAAAAGATTGGGACATTCGAACCATTTCAGTATGAAATTATTAAAGGATGGACTGGCAACTGGAATGAATACAAGGAAAGGAAAAACCAGAAATATGTGAGAGCTGCATCAAAGGTAAGCAGTCCAGAAAACCTTTTCCCTTCAACAAAGATAAAGGTGTAGCTGAAAATAAACTAGACCTTATTCATTCAGACCTCGTTGGACCAATGGAAGTACCTTCTTGGGGTGGAAAACGATATATATTTACGTTAATTGATGATCATACCAGAAAAGTTTTTTGTTATTTCCTGGAATCAAAAGATGAAGTTCCTGATCTCTTCAAAGAATTTTGTACAATGGTAGAAACTCAAACTGAGAGAAAAATAAAAATATTGAGGTCAGATAATGGTGGAAGTATTGTAACAAAAAACTTAGTAAATTCCTTAAAGATAAGGGGATCAAACATGAACTGACTGTACCTCACACACCACAACAAAATGGGGTGGCAGAGAGGTATAACAGATCAATAATGGAGAAGGTACGTTCCATGTTGATAGACTCAAACAGCAGGAAACAGATGTGGGCAGAGGCAACGAACACAGCTGTATACCTGCTGAATCGTTCACCCACCAAGAAAATAAAAGGTGGAACGCCAGAAGAAAAATGGTCCAACAAAAAGGTAAATCTATCCAACATCAAGGTATTTGGATGTAGAGCTTTCATCCACATTCCTGGCAGTAAGAGAAGAAAACTTGATGAAAAAAGTAAAGAATACATTTTTGTCGGATACTCTGAAACAAGTGCTGGTTTTAGATTGCTAGATCCTGTCAGTCATAGCCTAAAAATAGCCAGAGATGTTATATTCCTAGAAAATAAATTTGAAGACACTCCGGAATCTATCAAGATAACTGCTTCATTTCCACTTTCGGGGGAAGATGAGGATTCTGTTGAAACACGCAGTGAGTCAACTTTAAAGCATCCAGAACCCAGAGCTGAAGACCCTATCGAAGAAGAAAATGGTGATGTGCGTGAAGAAAGTGAGAGTGGTTCAGAAAATAGTGAATGTATCGAGGAAGAAACAAGTGTAGAAGAAAGTGAAGATGCATCCTAAGCATGACATTTGTAAACCAAAATACTATGATGATTATGTACTGGATGATATATCTGGTGATGAATCTAATTTTTCTATGTTATCTGTAACAAATGACTTTGAACCCCAAACCCTTTTGCAAGCATTGTCTGGCACTAGAAGTGCTGGGTGGAAAGATGCCATAAAAAGATAATTGAATGCACTCGAAAAGACCAATGCTTGGGAACTGGTTGACAAACCTCATAACAAAAATATTGTAAAAAATAAGTGGGTTTTTAAGGTAAAGAAAAATCAAGATGGGGATATTGTCACTCATAGAGCTCGATTAGTAGCTAAGGGCTTTACACAGAAATATGGGATTGACTATTCAGAAACGTTCTCTCCAGTCATCCGTTTTAGTAATTTGAGGTTACTTTTTGCAATGACTGCAGAATTAAATTTGGAAGCTGATCATTTAGATGTAGAGACAGCGTTTCTAAGTGAGGATATTAATGAAGAAATATATATGTGTCAACCAGAGGGATTTGAAGAGCCCGGGGCAGAAAATAAAGTATGCCTCCTAAAGAAGGCACTCTACGGGCTGAAACAATCATCCAGGTCATGGTATGAGGAAACGAACAATATACTCTCAAACTTAAACTTTGAACAATCTAAAATAGAACCGTGCATTTTTTTTAAAACACTGCTAATTCTATAATTATTGTTGCACTCTACGTCGATGATTTTTCTATTTTTTACAATGATCAGGATGAGGCTAAAAAATTAAAATTGGAACTAATTAAATGCTTTCATATTAAAGATTTGAGGCCAATTTCACATTTTTTGGGAATGAAGGTAGAAAGAAACCGTTCTAATGGTGAGTTGAAGCTGAGCCAGGAACAATACATTGTAAACATTTTGGATAAATTTCAAATGATTGATTGTAACACGGTGAAGACTCCATTGGAACAAGGTTCAAACTTAACTTTAAGTGGAAATTTTTACGATGCCCCATATCAGCAATTGATAGGGTCGGTAATGTACCTTGCAGTATGTACAAGACTTGATATAGCCTACGCAGTTCCATACTTGAGCCAATTTAATATCAATCATTCAAAAGAACACTGGTTGAGTGCAAAAAGATCATTAAAGTATTTAAAGGGCACGAAAGATATGGGAATTGTTTTTAAAAGAACAAACAGTCCCATAACTGGCTTTGTTGACTCGGACTGGGGTAATGATGCTATGGACCGAAAATCTTATTATGGCTATATCTTTTCTTTAGCAGGGGGACCGATATCTTGGGAAAGTCACAAGCAAAAGGTAACAGACCTAAGTTCAACCGAGGCTGAATATATTGGTATTTGTGAAGCCGCAAAGGAGTCACTGTACTTGAAATCTTTGTGTAAAGAAATTTTTTGCTCACATAAGGATAGTAATTTTCTGGAAGTTGATGCTCCATTAACTATATATAATGACAACCAAAGTGCTTTAAAGTTGTCAGAGAACCATACATTTCATAAACGCACCAAACATATAACATTAAATATCATTTTATTCGTGACTGTGTAAAACGTAATGATGTTGATTTAATGTATTTATCTACAAGTGAAATGGTCGCTGACATGTTAACAAAACCATTAGGTAAGTACTAAACATACTTTCATCTGCAACAAATTGAATCTATTCTAATATTGTAGTCGAATATGGAATATTGAGTTTTCTTTTGTTTGCTATGATGAGAAGTAATTAAAAATATTTTTAACCTTGATATCGAGGGAGAATTTTATAAATAACAATATTCAAGGTGTCATGTAATACTAGTTGCATATAAGTAGGTATTTCTAGTCTTATATTGTATACCTGGGATTTAGGCAATACTCATTGCGGTATTTTTGACTTTTGGATCCTTTGTAACTATTATGTTGGTAACCTTAGTTGTTAGAATGTCTCCAAAAAATTACATTGTACATGTCGTTGTTAAGTGTTAGATCGTTTCACTTTACGCAATAAATTGTAGTGCTTGCTGTCCAGAGTTTTGTTCTTCCACTACCATATCCAACAGTTCGAGCTATTGTATCAGACATGGGCTCAAACTTCATTCAATTTTCAAATGAATTAGGTGTGAATGTAAATAACTTTATATTTCAGGTGGACGGCAAGAAGATTTTCAAAATTTTTGATACACCTCATTTACTTACATTAAATCTCTTAAGGAAACAGAATAGATTTGACATTGGCCCACGAGACAGAAGTATCAATGTACAAATTGATTTCCCCGATATTTCAAAGGACGCCACAGATAAGAGGGAAATTGAGGTATGCTGATTTTTGAAGGTAACATAAATGATGTCAGTAAGGCAAGGAGAGAAAACAATCTAAATCAGCTTTTCTTTTAATTTTCGTAACACCCGCATGAGATAATCGGAGGAGGGGGATCTAAACCAAGCAGTTGGTCGGAGGGACAAGGCCCACTCTCAAGATCGATAAGGCTACTATTATCAGTATAATTATCACTTTTTAATAAACACATGAATTTCACAAGTAAGCGTGGACTTTTCATTCTAGGAAGATATCTTGATTTTAGCTAGTAAATTCCGAACCATCACAGAGTTATCCATGGCTCTTTAGAAAAAAGTATCCACTATATTTAGTATTTTCCATCTCCAAATCAATTTTTTTACAAAATTATATATAAAAGTAATGATAAAAATATTTGACTTGCTAGTTACTAGATTAATTACAATCACAAGTTGAAAAACATTATTACAATGGGCAAAGGTACTTCAGAGAAGATACAAATTGATTTATACATATGCGAGTCATTTTACTACGAAGATCATTTGAATTCTTGCGATAAGATAGTCGTTTTGTTTGCCAAAATGTGAACATTTCTCAATTTGCCCAAAAGCTGAGAGACTATCAGTGTTCACAATTTGGGTTCTTTCACTCAGATAGGACTCAAACTAATTGAAGCTTCGTCCTCTGAAGCTGTAGAGATAAAGCTCACGTGTAACAGTCAAAAGCTTTAGATATATCACAAAACACTGCACCGCTCACTTCCTTCAGACTACAATATAGATTTTTCAGGAAGCGAATTTATTTATTGAAATTATTCATTGAATTTAAGATCCTTACTAACTCTGCTAGACATACTAGAATTATACCGTTTTAAAAGTGAGGTTCCGTTTTGTCCCTGCAAAACTTAGGGCAAAGTTTTGCCGGTGTCATAGTGATAAAAACACAGCCTCTTATGGGATTTTTTGTGTATGCATTAACTTAGTATATAAATCACTACACTCAACAATAACCTGTTTTCATCACATTTTCGTCAATACCAGCGAAGTATCCATGGAATAAGGTAGCTTGTCATGAAAAACTTAGCAAGAACCATAAAAGATGTAATAATGTATTTATCTGAAACCAAACTTTGAATAGTTACAATCTAATGTAGACCTTTTTGGTTCGATCGTCAATTGCACATTCAGTGATCCAGTCCTTTTTGAGAATTTCATAATTCAATATAAATAAATTGACCTCTTCGACACGTTCTGAAGACTAAAACAATCATTTATAAATCATGAAATGTTGAAATTTCAATTGTGTCAATTCATCGATTCAATTTCATGCCTGATGCCTATATAAATGAGAACATATTCTCTTAATATTTCATCCCACATCCCATTCGAAAACCTTGATAATTCCTACATTTTTCAATACGAAAACACCCGAAGGTCCGAAGCGTTTCATCGTGTACGATCCCCGACACTTGATGTCACATGACAGGTTTTCCTGACTCCTAATTGGCTAAACCCAATCTTTTATGATTGAAATCAAAAGTGACAGCATTTGGAGGATTTTGAAACGATTTTACTATTTAATTCATGAATGGGGTTAGTGATTTCTCTTGATACTCTACTCTTTGATAGTATATTAAATCCACAATTCAATAGATGATCGTTGCGTGATAGGCAAGTGAAAAAACCGCTGCACTATTGTCGATCGGTTATAAAACCTCGAAAGAGCCGGTTGTGTTCACATTATGATGTCTAGAAACCCTCGTGTACTCACTCAGATGAATTATATGGGAAAATGTTTGGGATCAAACATGTGACAGATTGGCCTGCTTAATTTCTAAGATCATGTAAGGTTCGAATGACTGCCAAGTAGATGGAAATACTTCAAATGGGTTGAACTATGTAATTTTTGACACCATCTAGTGGGGAAAAGTTAAAGCAGAACGCGATTAGCCACAGGCATTGGATTGTTAGGGTGCTTGTATGAGTTAGTTTCAATTTATTTAGTGTTTCTAGACTTTGTGATTACGCCTCCATCTCGTGCAGCCTACAATTGTTCAATTAGATTCAAAAATAGCAGTACTATTACATTGCCACCACTAAGGTTTGAATCATAACCTTGATTTTTTTCGATTTTTCAATGAACATCCTGTATTTCGAGAAAAAATCGGTTAATTTTCCTGAATTTTTTATATAATGTACGGTTTGAGGAGTCCGATATATTGTCATTAATATCAGCATAGGTCTCCGGACTCGTTTGTCGGCTATATTCCATCAGAGACAGAAATGGTTTGTTTCGCACAACTGTACGTAATAAAAAATGCAATATAAAGGGGAAGTTTGAACTAATGTATTAGAAATCAATGAATCTCATGCAATTTTTTGGATTTTCAGAGTATACGATATGAATTAACTCGTCCCCCCCCCACCTCAGAGGTAGAGTTGCCGGTGCGTTTTTTAGTGGTATCCCCTGTAGGCTCATTCTACTACGTATGGAGAAAATACGGTAAACAAGTTTCCCCAATATTCCAAATTTATTCTCCGGTAATTAGCTGTTATTGAAAGGAACATAACATTGATTTTCTGCTGCCCATTAACTCGGTATCACGATAAAAAAGTAGATTTTCGGAAGTCTGTCTCTAATTTGGTCGTATTTAGTAAATAATCATATATGGGTACTGAAGAAAATATTAGTCTCATTCCCAAAAAAATCACAGAAACATGTTTCAGAGGAAACTAGATGAAATGTCTTAAAAAACAACTATAATTTTTATGAACGTTAGGAAATTATTGATTTGAAAATTATCAATGTTCTATGATTTGAATACCAACATCATCTGGAGCTCTTCTATGAGCAGCATCGGAAATGAAACCAAGAAGACACGTCGAAGGAAAATGAACATCACGCTGGTATCTTGCATATCCCAAGAACCACAAAACACTCGCAATATGTGCACAAGTTCCTAATGTTCTTGAACCAGATTTGCAGATACAGTAATAACCCATAATGGGAGGATCATCGTCATTTAATTCTGAGTTGTAGGCAATCCATAACATATATTTTGTTGTATTTCGAAACCTAGAAAATGTCCGGAATCTTTTGAGTCTTTACATCCAATTCCAATATATCTTCTTCTTGCCTCTGTAGTTTGTCCTGAATATAACGTGGAGATAACTCTATCTGATACACTCCAATAGTCAGTTCCTTCAAATACTCCGTCGTCAGGCGCGGAAAGTTTCGAACGTGGGTGTGGTGTGCACCCATTGACCAATCCTATTTTGTAAGTTTTCAGCTTCAATTTTGGCTTGAATAACATTAATTTCATTGAAGCGCTCTAATATTCGTCTAGCAAACTGAATATCGGCCCCTGGCATTGTTCAGTCGATGAAATCGATTTATCAAAGCACTAGCTATGCGATATAAGTCACCCAAGTTCACAATATGTGTTGCGGATATTGTCCCTTTGAATGATTTTAAAATTGGTTTGAAATGTCCATTTCTGGATTCCATTTACATTGTAGAATTGTTTTGGTAATTAACCTGGAACTATTCGCTTCTTCGGTAGTGAATTGTCTTCGACCTCGTGCCAGAAATGGGGGCATATGGTAATTAATACCAAGTTGTTGAAATAGTGGTGTCGAGTCGGATAACCCCTGTCCACTATAAGAATATCCCCATTCTGAAACCAGGTCCTGATACCTTCGATGTCCCTCTCGAACTCTTGGTTCAATATAGTGGCATCATTATTTTTAACGTCTGAGAAAAAAGGTGCTTGAATGGCCAGGATATACCCGTCTGGAGCAACAATCACTTCCGGTTTCACCATATGGTATTTTTTATGAAAACAATAGGATTGCCTGAGAATTCTGAAATTACATTTTTTTCGATTTTACTCTAAGTACAATCAATATAAGCTATTGATATTGCTTTTGGTTGGTTAGAGTTGGGGTTATAGAGTTCATTGACAAATTATGTGACGTGTCTTGTGAAATAGTTTACTCTGGTTATAGCATTGAAGCCCAAATTGTTTGGTACAAATCTTTGTGTCAATGAAATCCTGACGTAAGAAATAATGAGACTAGTGTCCTGGCGGGTGGGATATTGAAATATCACTTTGAGAAACTCATCAGAAATACCCTGACCCAATTTCACGAGAAACGTTAACAATTGTTTTCTGGTAATGTATCTCACATGTCCTCGCACAATAGGATCACACAATTCATAAAATTCGTTGAACTGCACTTTACTCAATGAAGTAAGAGATAGGAATTCTTCATTGGAAAAAGAATTGGTGTCCTCAAAATCTCTAGATGTGTATTTTTTTGCCGCCATCCTCAGACCTTCCATGAATTGTTGGAGATGCAGTCCTTTCAGAATATATGGTCTGTTGACGTACCTCAAGCCTGCATGTAGAACATCTTAAAGGTATCCATTTTCATTCAGGTGATGAGGGCATACCCTCACATTATCAGGCACAAAAATATCGATCGGTACATAAATATTCACTCTACACTCTGTAGATACCCACTGTATGTTATGTCGAGTATTACATATGAAACAAGAATTGCTCGAAGTTTGAGTTGATACATTCAATCGGAGACAACCTGGGTCATTTTCTAAGGCTTGAATTTCATTTTGAATTGACAAATTACAGTTGAAACACAACCTAGTGTTGGCAGTGATATCTTCTTGAAGTCTTCCTGCTGCATCTCGACTAGCAACAGCCAACTGCTGAACAGAAATATTATTGTCTCCAAGAATTCGACACATTTGTCTGCGGGGAAATAGTCTGTCACACACGTAACAAATGGTTCTATTAGGAATCGGCATAATGAAAAACTCTTCCAAACACACCTATCAATCGATGAAAACTGACAGTTCTGACATGTAAACATTGGAAAATTATTTTGTTCCCAGAACCTGCTTCGATATAAGACGAAAGAAGTACTCCTTGCGAAAAGTGTACTCTAGACATTTAACACCTAATCAAAATCATTCGAACGAAGGAAACCACTGCTGTAGTGATAATTTTTTCTTTCGTAAGTTTCTCGACCCCATTTTTCAAAAAAAAAACTACACTGAATTAGGAGAATGCAAGGTTGTCATTCATTGACCAATCTTCCAAAATTAATCTTTTCCGAAGTGATATATATTCTCCATTCGCACAGTAAGCTTTCTATATAACTTCAATAATTATCATTATTATAAATTATTTATAAAGCACGAACATTTCACACAATGTTTCATTTTCTAGACTAGTAAATGTAAAAAGTGTATTTTACAAACTTTTATTTGTTCGATTTCTGTCTGTCTGTCCAATTTACTTGAATTTGGCAGGTCTTCATCATTCCGGTGACAATGCATTATGACATTTTCATATAAAAAACAAGATGGCTGCCAAAATGACCGAGGAATTTATGGCATGATGCTAATCAAAATGGATATTTGGGGTCGGAAATCATGCTTTTCTTGTCCAAATTAGAAAATTCAAAATGGCGGACAAGTTTTTGAATTATGATTCGATTCTATTCAAAATTGGTATGTAAGAATTTTTGGGGTCAGAAATCAACACTGTTTTGTCAAATATAATAAAAAAATAAATAAAAAACTTTTTGAAGACAAGATTTTATTAAATTGCACTACAAAGGAATAAATAATTTCTTCAGAGGTGTCACGCTATTCTGAGAGTAACAGATTCAAAAGCTTGCTGCGCAATGTTTTCAGTTTGAATACAAATGTGAATTCTTTAGCGACAAGTTTTTGAATTTATTACTCACAGAATGATGTGACACCCCTAAAGATTTTTTTTCTTTTTAGCGCATTTCAATAAAAGCTTGTCTTTAAAAGTTTTTTATTTATATTTATTCATATTTTTTGTGTAAAATATATTGAAATATATTACAAAATTACTTTATTGAATAAATATTCACAAAACGTAGATATTTTACTATCGCGGACTTTCTTGTGGAATTTTGGGAGGTATAATACCCCCACCATTCAAATTCAATTAGCTTTCAAACAATGGGAAATTAGTTCCTTCCCTGAGAGGGTTATTACTTCTGATACAGTTCAATTTTCTCTAGTTTCTTTGGAAAAAGGGCTTTCAAATGAAAGATATTTCATCGACCATATATAAGGTATTGCATTTTTGGAATAGATACCGCACTCATCCACACCGAATATTCTTCAGCAAGAAGAATTGCTTGAAAATAGCCCACTTTGGTCTCTCCTGGAGTATATGGGTATCAATAAAATCCGAACATTCAAAAGTATGTAGCCGGCAAACGAGTCCGGAGACCTATGCTGATATTGATGACAATATATCGGACTCCTCAAACCGTACATTATATCAAAAATTCAAGAAAATTAACCGATTTTGTCTCGAAATACAGGGTATTTATTGAAAAAAAAAACGAATTTTTCTAAGAAACTTGGACTGAAGCTTTTTACTCACCCTGTATACATGGAATTACTATACGACGTTCTTAACATTGAAGGATGTTTGATATATATATATATATATATATATATATATATATATATATATATATATATCTATATATATATCTATATATATATCTATATATATATATATCTATATATATATATATATATATATATATATGACATGCTCTCCTCTATCCGAACTAAAAAACGAGGGGTTAACGTACCCCTATTTTCGAACCACCCTGAATCTACTGGTTCATTGACACTTAGTTCACGTAATAAGTTCATATGATAGTACAGTTGCCATTGTTGTAACCAATTTTTGTACCATTTTCTTCTTTTTTAGGTGCTCCTTCGTCTTCGTCTAGCAAAACACAATTACAGCTACTGCCCTGCTCATAGTGAAGATACTTTGAAATTTGATAGTCATAAATATAACCATCAAATTAAAATACAGAAAGCTGTCGAATTTGAAAACAACGATTTGGAAAATGGCTTGTAATGAAGGAAAAACGTGTTTAGCACTATTTTTGTGTTCATTAGTACTTTTGAAAAGCCATTCAGTAATTGGAAGGCATTGTCGATATGCAGTGAGACCTCTGAATAGAAAAAGGAAAAAGGCCATTTTTAGAATCTGGTGAAATTTATGAAAGAGAAAGACGTTGAACAATTTATGAAATATACGAGGATGAGTCCTGAGCAATTTGACCAACTACTCTAGATTGTAAAAGATGATTTGCAAAAAACTGCGATAAGAAATCCACTCAGTCCATCTGAAAGACTCACCATGACCCACCCTCCAGTAAGTATTTATCACATGTCAACTTGAAAAATTTACTTGATCACTCAATTTGCAGTTATTTGTCCGGAGGATGTTCTATGCAACAAATTGCATGGCATTTCTATGTTGGAAACACTACTCTGCACTTTGTCATAAAAGAAACGTGTGAAGTGTTATGTGATAGACTACAACCTTTGAATTTGGAGCCCCATTCGGTTCACGAATTTGAAAAAATTGCGAAAGGATTTTATGATATGTCAAATTGTTTAGGGGCTCTAGATGGAAAACATGTAATGATCCACTGTCCTGCCTTCTCGGGATCAGAGTTTTTTCTTATAAAAAATCCTGCAGGTAAACAATCACAATAGTTAATCAATAGAAAATAAATTGTTTTACTTTGCTTGCAACTTGTGATGCCTTCTATAGATTTTCAATGATCGACATTGGTGCACCTTGGTCCTTACACGACAGCCAAGTGTTTCACTCTAGTGTATTCGGGAAAATGTTTTATAGTGGAGAAATTCCTTCTCCGACAAATCTGCCAAATACTGTACTTAGTTTACCACACTGTCCAGAGCCCCAAAAGATAAGGATCACACAAGGAACGTGAAGAGGGAGCTGAAGATTTTGAAAGATAATATCTAGGAGGTTCCGGAGTTCTCTCGTCCATTTACACCGGAGGAGGTATCTGAGGGACTCCGTGATGTGAAACTGGGAAAAGCCCCAGGCTTTGACCACATACACAATGAGTTCCTAATAAACTGCGGTTCATACGCTAAACAGTGGTTAAGGAAGTTCTTCAGTAGCATACTCCGGCCGCGTCCCGAAGGAGTTCAAGAATGCCAAGATAATAGCCATACTTAAACCAGGCAAACCAGACAACGAGTCCGAAAGCTATCGCCCCATCGCCCTGCTTAGTGCCACATACAAACTACTGGAAATACTTCTTCTCAACAGAATACGCGATACAATCCTGAGACATGTCTCAGTCATGCAAGCAGGCTTCAGGCCAGGTCGTAGCTGCACAGACCAAGTCCTCAGCCTAACAACATTCATCGAGGCAGGTTTTCAAGACTGTCTAAAAACATCAACTGTCTTTATAGACCTAACCGCTGCCTACGACACTGTCTGGAGAGAAGTACTGATACTGAAACTTCTAAAAATCATTCCCTGCAAAGTGCTCAGTCGTCTAATCAACAACCTCCTCTGTGACAGATCTTTTCAAGTGATAATGGGCGGAGCAGAAAAGACTACAGAATGGTCCACCACAGGGGTCAGTTTTGGCCCCACTTCTCTTCAACCTATATACTGCGGATACTCCGGAGACCGACAGTAGAAAGTTTGCCTATGCGGATGACCTGGCACTGGCATTCAGCCAAAAATCGATAGAAAGGACAGGGGAAATACTTACCAATGACCTATCAACTCTGTGGAAATGAAGACTCACACCTAACCCTGGGAAAACTGAATGCATTTGTTTCCACCTGAACAATAAACTATCTGAACGAAAGCTGGATATAACGTTAAATGGCGCACAGATAAAACATAACCCTAGACATAAGTACCTTGGAGTCACTCTGGACCGGTCACTCACCTATAGATTCCACCTGGCCAACACCGCCGCTGAAGTTAACACCAGGAATAATATCATTCAAAAGCTCTGCGGCACATCATGGGGCTCCAGTGCAACTACTCTGTGTTCTTCTGCTATGGGACTTGTCCAAAGCGCGGCGAAATACTGTGCTTCTGTGTGGCTTAACAGCCGACACGTGTCTAAACTAGATACCCACTTGAACTCAACTATGAGGATCATAACAGGCTACACTAAATCTACTCCGCTACACTGGCTCCCTACTCTCAGCCATATTGCGCCCCAGGACTCCGACGCCAGGAAAGGCTCCGTGAATATAAGAACATTATGGAAAATCCGAATCTGCCAATTCATGATTTCATGGATGCCACCCGTGAGAGACGGAAGTCTAGAAAACCCTCTATAAAAACAGCTCGTATCCTCCATGAAAAGCGAATGGGAAAACCTATGGAATGAAGCCGCCTGATATCTCAACCAATATATCTACGGCACAGGTACCACCGGGCTTTAACCTGCCGAGAAAAAAACGGCGAATAGAATACGAACCGGCCACGGAGTATGTAACGACTCACTGTTTAAATGGGGCAAAAGACCCTTCCCAGAATGTCCCTGAAAGCTGAGAGACAAACAATTTCCCATATAGAAAAAATCGAATTTAAACGGTTTTCTTTACATAAAGGATTCAATATAAAAATTGAACCAGAGAAAGGTAGATCTCAGGTGAAAAACAACTACTTTCCTGATACACGCAGAACGTTGAATGATATTCTCCTGAAAATCCATGCATACTCCATATAATATCAATGGACATTGAATGCAAATGTTTCTTTCTGATAAGCTCGATTATGTTTAATTTATGTCGTGTTCACCTAAAATCCGCATACCGGTTTCAGGCTTCTGGCTCATCGTACGAAGTCAACCAGAAAGTCAGAACTCTGGCTGAAGTGAGACAACGTAAACAAACCATCATCGATCTTGTAAACCTATGGTCGCCGGAAAGATAAACTTTAACTGGCGGTACCTTGAAGAAAGAACACTCGAATTCTCGATAGTTCAAATAAAGATTCTTTCAGTAGGAGTGGAAGCAGCTATATGAGATTGCATGTGAAGTGAATGATCGAAAATCAATTTAAACGGTTTCTTCATAAAGGATTCAATATAACTGAACCAGAGAAAACAGTTGAAAACACACTTTCCGGCAATACCAGCAGAACGTTGAATGATATTCTCGAAAATCATGCATACTTCCATATATATCAATGGACATTGAATGCAAATGTTCTTTCGATAAGCTCGATTATGTTTATTTATGTCGTGCACTAAATAACCGTTATACAGCTCTTGGCCTCATCACTACGGAAGTAGCTCAACCAGCCAAAAGTCCAAGAACTCTGGCTGAATGAAAGAACCTGATGAGGGCCACGAAACTGTAAAGCTGCGGGCAAAAGACTTCCAACATAATAGCATCAGAAAAACATTCATTAAATCGTATTAATATGCTACATAAAGGATTCAAAGAATTACCGAGATACTTCTCGGTTAAAATGATCCTTTATGTAGAACGTTAATGATATTCATTCACATGCATACTTCCATATATCTAACGACTCTCGAAATGCAATTTTTTGAAATCGATGAAATTTCGATGTTGTTCTTTCATCGTCGATAATCCGCCAGTTAAAGTTATCTTCCGCTACCTATAGTGTTAGCAAGATCGATGATGTTTGAATGCTCACTTCAGCCATAATCTGACCTTCTGTATACTCGACTAGAAACTAGCTCTGATCCTATGAGATCTTAGTGAAGAAAATTAAAATTTAATCACTTATCAGGCATTTTCAATTCTCGATTATATATGAGATCTTTATAGAAATATCAGTTCGAGACTTCTGCCAGGACATAGTTGTTCTTCACTTCCGGTTCATTACCTATTGAACGTTGAGCTCGTTAAATGATTTTTTCACTTCACATGTTATTCTCCGGTTTATCTTTTTCGGCGTACCTATAGGTGTTACAAGATCGATGATGGTTTGTTTACGTTGTGTCTCACTTCAGCCAGAGTTCTTTGGACCTTTGGCTGGTTGACTACTCCGTACTGATGAGGGCCAAGAAGCCTGAAACCGGTATGCGGATTGTTAGGTGAACACGACATAAATTAAACATAATCGAGCTTATCAGAAAGAAACATTTGCATTCAATGTCCATTGATATTATATGGAAGTATGCATGGATTTTCAGGAGAATATCATTCAACGTTCTGCGTGGTATTTGCCAGGAAAGTAGTTGTTTTTCACCTGAGATCTACCTTTCTCTGGTTCAATTTTTTTTATATTGAATCCTTTATGTGAAGAAAACCGTTTAAATTCGATTTTTCTATTCATTCCACTTCACATGGCACTTATCTCTCAATTTCCCATATGGTACAGGAATGCCTATCGTGGAACTCCCCAGAGCTTGATCAACCTGTCTTCAGATGCAATCAAATGGATCGACACTTCTAATATAAGGATATAACTTTCCAACAATGTTATCTTTACTCTATCTCTGTTGATGATTATATTGTCCTATGTGCTGTGTTTATATATTACTGACTGATACTGTATAACCATGTGAAAAAAGCCATACGCTGAATAATAAGTAAATACCACACTTTTTAATAGCAGAACAGGCATTCCCTTTGCACTCCTACATTTTGAAACCATATCCTGGCAGGGGATTGACAGATCGCCAAAAAAATTCAATTCTACTATCTAAACACATTTGGCATTTTGGTACAGAGGTGGAGAATCCTTAGGACACCTATTATATATAGCACATTTAAACACCTGTCAGGATATTGTAAAGGCCACAGTTGTTTTACATAACTTCTCTCAGAGTTCGTTGGAAAAGCTGTAATAATGGTTTAGAAATATGTGGTGAACATTACAACTTCAAAATTTATAATTTCATTTCATGCTGTTGCCAAAGCATCTACATTAGCAATAAAAGGCCATGTAGGTTATAGTTCTTGGACAAAATGTTATCAGCACGCAGAAAATCCCCAAGAACGTGTTTGTTTTCCTTTTTTAAAGTTTGAGAAAATAACACATTATAGTTTTGTTCAACAGATAGATGCTTCTCATCATTCTGACAACCTATTCTGTTGAATATTGTTTTTATTGGAACTAGTTAAAAAACTATCATGTGGGCTTTGGTGCTATGGACCTCCACCTCATACATTTTCCATTTCTCAGTGCACAAAAATTTCACAACTTTTAATAAAGATGATTCCGTTTGTTCCCTCTGATTTTGTCAGAATACCCAGGTCTCTTAAAGAAGTTAAGAGGTGGAAAGCAACTGAATTCCGCCAATTTGTACTTTATACAGGTCCTGTATCTAAATTTCTTAATTTTATCTATTTCTATTAGAATTCTTCCAAGTGAGAATTATTGTACAGTGTATATTGATCATGCCAATTAGTTTTTTGAGAAGTATCAAGCAAATTCATGGATCCCATTTGTCAAGACATAATTTCCATAACTTATTACATTTGGTGGATGATGTAAGAAATATTGGGGTACTTGATAATTTCAGTAATTTTATTGCTGATAATTTTCTCTAGTCCAGGAAAATTTATTAGAAAACATAATAAACCATTAAAACAAGTGGTTCGACGTTATTATGAGATAATTAACTTTAAAAAAGTATGTGTTCCACAAGATATGTCAGAATTTAATTTTGTCAGAGAACATTGTAATGGGTCATTGTTACCGGGGTATTCTGGTCCTGAGTTTAGATCAGTTATTCAATTCTAGAGATTCAAGTTCTGCTTTAAGTGATGGCACGATTATTGAAATTGAAAATATTGCTCAATCCACAGTATTGAATGAATATATTGTAGTTGGAAGAGAATACATTGAAAAATCAGATTTTTTCGATTTTTCATTTTTCTCATCCTTATTGAACATATTTTGTGTTCATAATTTGGGCGAAACTGAGATTTGGCCACTAAAAGATATCTCACATAAACTGGTGAGAGTCCATATGGTGAATCTTTCACAATTTCTCCTTCACAATTTACTGCCTTGAAAATAAAAACTGAATCTGTCGATATATGTATAATATACAAGTTGTCTCAAAACTACGGTAGTCTAATCTATTATGAATCACAATGTCTGGGAAAAATAATAAAAAAATCGGCGCTTCACCGTCACGCAAAAAAAAAAAAAATGTGTAGTCCACACTATCCTGTTTTTGGAATGAGTTCTGAAGTATTCTGGAAAAAAATCATCTATTTTGGGGATAGATAGATTGAATTTTGGTAGTTTTGCCCACTTGAGTGAACGCATCGCATTTATTTTGGAGATAAATATATGATATCAATGATGAAAAAATGACCAGTATACATAATTCTGTTTTTTTGAGAAATTTTGTGGGAAGCCTGTACATTATATTTCAGGAATATTATATTTACAGTCAATAATCGAATAAATATATAATGTTTAGCAATTTGTTCATCATATGGATCACCCTTGTTAATCATTTTGCTATATACATTATAAGAGATGTAATTGTCTCACTTGCCCAAAATAATGCATTGTTCAATAGCAGATGTTCTGTTTTTTAAAATGTGTATGTATATAACTGTGGTGAATGATCAAATAATTAATATATTACAACAGCCATATGAGGCGAGTAATCGAGGTCATTTTCAATGAATGTAGGAACAGAAAGTATGATTATTACATTTCATATGTAATAATCAATTACATTCATTATATAAGGTTACGGAATAGGGAATATGAATCAATTTCTACATTGCAGGTGGGAATGTAATACCTACATAAATTCAACGAGATTATTAGATCTAATAATATAGTGAACACAGTGATTCCATGAGAAAAGAGTGTTTTTGCTGCGTTCTGAACACAATGTCTTACTGCTCAATGAATCGAGATAGATATTTATCATTATTATTAGTTACTTTAAGATTGTAGGAGTTGAATTTTCAGGTGCATTTAGATTAAAAAGAAAGAAAAAACATATTCTCTTTCCTGAAAATTGATCAACAATAACAACAACAACGAAGGGTAATAATAATGTTATCTAGAATAGACATACCGATAAAGAGGGGTTTATTGAATAGCAGTTCAGACTTGTTCATTTCGATAGCCATTAGGTTTTCGTCGAAAATGGCTCAATTGTGAAATTTCAGACTACTTATTGAATTTTTCTCCCCTTATCTACTCCCCCATTTATTGACCATTCTCACCACTCTGTGATTCCTGATGTTTTCCATCGTCTTTCCGAATAGCCAATTCGTAGTTATTTTTTCAAAAGTGGTTATATCTTGGGCGCGTATTTTTTTATTTTATTCAATGTAGGCCTACCGCCATGCCGATTGTTTGAACTGCAACACCCTGTGAATTTTTTTGAGAATAAGACCGTTTTCCAAAGCTTGTTTCAATACGCGGTAATGTACGACATGCTTTTCTTTGTTAAACAGGGTGGTCATTAATTTAGGTAATTTTGAACCTGGAGGAGTTCGATGTTTTCACAAAGTGGAAAATCTTTGTAATCATCATGAATATTTTCGGGGTATACCAAATCGACTTCGAAGATATACCCTGTATCAAAAGTACCCGACACCTCCAGAACGTTCAAACTTCCGAAATGGTTGATTCCCCCATATATTTATTATTAGCTTGAGAGGATCAGTTACAACACCGACTTATACCTCCCCGAATACCTTTCTCGATGAATAGAAGCATGTCGACATCTTTGATAATCTGCATTTAGTATACTTCAACATGCATGACGACGAATAGCCAGGCATGGTATAGTACCAAGCGGGGTCGAGTCCATAAGTGGCGTGACCCAATTGCCGGAAATTTTCAAAGACATCGCATAATAGAAGGATGTCGGTTTTCATGTTTAAGTCAGAGTATTCGCCCAGTGTTTCCAAATCGAACGATTGCCACACCTTCTGGGCATGTTGGTATTCATGCACAGAGATAACACAATCGTTCAGCTGATTGTGGAATTTGCCGATATCTGGCAACGCTGTCATCTCTAATTTCTCCATGGAATCCACGAAGTCGTAGGGCAATACCCCTTTGCGCGTGATTAATGAAAATTGTTCGCACCAACTCGTCCAGGCTTGCGCCCATGAATCGGAAAGAATCGATGAAACGGAATTTAATGTCTGTCTGTTCATCGTATTGAGTAAAAAATATATATTTTTCCTTGTTTATTGGAAGGAGACTCACCATGCCTCGTTTCGCGATATTTCGAATAATGAAATGGCTGTCGTATCCACTTAGATTATGGAACACAATGGGAAGCTCAAAAGATTTTTTATAGTTGAGGTTGTCGGATGTCACGGAGGCAGCTATAGCTACCTGCGTGATATCCGAGTCCAGGATTATAGATATGACTGGGAAGAATATCGTGGGGACTGGTAAACAAAACGGAAGAAATTTAATGGACATAGCCCTCAGAGAGAAGTGTCAACCGTATACACGTGTTTCTGGCTCTCGGCCCTCATCAGTACGGTGAAGAAGTGCAAGGATGAACAACACTTGGTAGAAAACCACAAATCAACGGAGTCAACAAACAGAAGCCAGCCGCACATTTGTGGTTTTGTATAGCAGACCCTGCATTCCAGGGCAACAACCAACGTCACCACGGAGCTATAGCTACCTGCGTGACATCCGAGTCCAGGATTATTGATATGAATGGGAAGAATATAGAGGGGACTGGTAAACAAAACGGAAGAAATTTAATGGACATAGCCCTCAATGTGTTAACCACAAATGTGCGGCTGGCTTCTGTTTGTTGACTCCGTTGATTTGTCGTTTTCTACCAAGTGGTGTTCATCCTTGCACTTCTTCACCGTACTGATGAGGGCCGAGAGCCCGAAACACGTGTCTACGGTTAACACTTCTCTCTGATTGCTATGCCCATTAAATTTCTTTCGTTTTGTTTACCAGTCCCCTCGATATTCTTTCCATTCATATCCATCAAGATGTTCACTTTCAGATATTCTGTCGTTGTCTTCGAAGAAATTTTCAGCTTCGGCCGAGAGTTGGTTATGGTTCAAATGGTCTGGACTGTTTGATTCTTCACCTCCCGAATCACAGTCCGTGTTGTCAGAAAAATCATCTGGAGGTGTGATTACATTTCCATCAGGGATATTTCTTATGTCTTCTATGTTTTTTATGTCTTCTATGTTTTCTATTTCCTCTGGGAGTTCAGCAGTTAAAAATAAAACTGATATATGTCGCGTCAAATTGTGCATACAAAGTCGAGGGGGTTGATAACGACCCACATGAGTTTGAGGTAATCAATAAACTTTGTTAACAAAAACCAGCTCAAAATAAAGACTGTCTGCAATAGATATATGTTATTTTCATCCAAATCAATAACAAATTGCTCAATAAAAACTACATTCTCAACGTACCAGTGATATCGTGAATACATTATTTTCTTTCACGATATAACAAAATACAAACTTCACTTTTAGCCAAACGAAACGCAACACGAGTGCGAGTGCCGTAATATTGAACAGACGTACGTTCTAGAGGAAGCTCGCATCATGTTTCAACCCTGTTGCCAGGTTGCATCTTTCGTGAATACGTTAATTGGATGGGTCGTTTTCGACCCCGTGGGTATGAATGGGTTAAATTGAATGATTACGAGGCACTGCTGGAAATTGACGAGGACGACGAACCTTGAATTTCATTATTGCTCGATATAAAACTTATCCCGAGTGGTTAGCTTACAAATCAGTAAGAAAAAATGAATAAATATATTTGTTATAGATGTTTAAATTATTTTCGTAGTCAGGAGAAATTACACAATCATACTGTGTATTTCCCAAAGTATGACCATGTCGAGTTCAAGGACTTTGTACACAAAAAAATGGTTCCAGTTGTGATTTCGATTTCGAGTCGATTTTGGAACCGTTCACTGATGATGGAACCAAGTCCAAAACATCGAAATACCAAAAACATATCCCTTATAGCGCAGGCTTATATTTCAAATACAAAAATGATGACAATCATTCATATTACGATAGCCATCGAGGTTTGGATTCGATGGAATGATTCGCGGAAGAGTTGAAATCAATCGCAAAATTCATCGAAGGAAAAATTCAGGAAATCGTCCCCATGTCTGCAATCCCATTCGAACGGCGGCGGATTCAACTTCATATTTGTGAAAAACCTTTCGAAAAAGATCAAATGATTGTAGCCGACCATAACCATATCACAGGTGCATTTAGAGGTTGGGCACAACAAAACCCAAGTAACCTCAACTATAAAGAATCCTTTGTGCTTCCCATTGTGTTCCATAATCTAAGTGGATACGACAGTAATTTCATTATTCGAGATATCGCGAAACGAGGCAGGGTGAGTCTCCTTCCAGTAAACAAGGATAAATATATATCTTTTACTCAATACGACGAACAGACAGACATTAAATTCAGTTTTATCTATTGTTTTCGATTCATGAGTGGAAGATCCTCTCAAGCTAATAATAAATATATGGGGGAGAGGTATGACCCTCAACAACTCTCCAAATATTTATTATACTTGGACGTGAACAACCTCTATGGATGGGCTATGAGGGAGTATTTGCCCTCTGGAGGGTTCAAATGAATCGAACATTTCGAAAGTTTGAACGTTCTGGAGGTGTCAGATACTTTTGATACAGGGTATATCTTCGAAGTCCATTTGGTATACCCCGAAAATATTCATGATGATTATAAAAGATTTGCCACTTTGTGGGAACATCGAACTCCTCCAGGTTCAAAATAACCTAAATTAATGACCACCCTGTTCAACAAAGAAAAGCATGTCGTACATATTACCGCGTATTGAAACAAGCTTTGGAAAACGGTCTTATTCTCAAAAAAATTCACAGGGTGTTGCAGTTCAAACAATCGGCATGGCGGTAGGCCTACATTGAATTAAATAAAAAATTACGCGCCCAAGATACAACCACTTTTGAAAAAATAACTACGAATTGGCTATTCGGAAAGACGATGGAAAACATCAGGAATCACAGAGTGGTGAGGATGGCCAATAAATAGGGGAGTAGATAAGGGGAGAAAAATTCAATAAGTAGTCTGAAATTTCACAATTGAGCCATTTTCGAGGAAAACCTAATGGCTATCGAAATGAACAAGTCTGAATTGCTATTCAATAAACCCCTCTATATCGGTATGGCTATTCTAGATAACATTAATATTACTCTTCGCTGTTGTTGTTATTGTTGATCAATTTTCAGGAAAGAGAATATGTTTTTTCTTTCTTTTTAATCTAAATGCACCTGAATATTCAACTCCTACAATCTCAAAGTAACTAATAATAATGATAAATATCTATCTCCATTTATTGAGCAGTAAGACATTGTGTTCAGAACGCAGCAAAAACACTCTTTTGTCATGGAATCACTGTGTTCACTATATTATTAGATCTAATAATCTCGTTGAATTTATATAGGTATTACATTCCCGCCTGCAATTTGGAAATTGATTCATATTCCCTATTCCGTAACCTTATATAATGAATGTAATTGATTATTACATATGAAATGTAATAATCATACTTTCTGTTCCTACATTCATTGAAAATGACCTCGATTACTCGCCCCATATGGCTGTTGTAATATATTAATTATTTGATCATTCACCACAGTTATATACATACACATTTTAGAAAACATCTGCTATTGAACAATGCATTATTTTGGGCGAGACAATTACATCTCTTATAATGTATATAGCAAAATGATTAATGAAGGTGATCCATATGATGAACAAATTGCTAAACATTATATATTTATTTCGATTATCAATTGGGGGCTGCGGTCTCCATTTTTCTAAATACCTATTGTCCATTAGAATATCAATAATATTTTGACAGTAAATATAATATTCCTGAAATATAATGTACAGGCTTCCCACAAAATTTCTCAAAAAAACAGAATTATGTATACTGGTCATTTTTTCATCATTGATATCATATATTTATCTCCAAAATAAATGCGATGCGTTCACTCAAGTGGGCAAAACTACCAAAATTCAATCTATCTATCCCCAAAATAGATCATTTTTTACCAAAATACTTCAGAACTCATTCCAAAAACAGGATAGTGTGGACTACACAATTTTTTTATTTTTTTGCGTTACGGTAAAGCGCCGATTTTTTTATTATTTTTCCCAGACATTGTGATTCATAATAGATTAGACTACCGTAGTTTTGAGACAACTTGTATATTATACATATATCGACAGATTCAGTTTTTATTTTCAAGGCAGTAAATTGTGAAGGAGAAATTGTGAAAGATTCACCATATGGTACTCTCACCAGTTTCAATATTACGGCACTCGCACTCGTGTTGCGTTTCGTTTGGCTAAAAGTGAAGTTTGTATTTTGTTATATCGTGAAAGAAAATAATGTATTCACGATATCACTGGTACGTTGAGAATGTAGTTTTTATTGAGCAATTTGTTATTGATTTCGATGAAAATAACATATATGTATATTGCAGACAGTCTTTATTTTGAGCTGGTTTTTGTTAACAAAGTTTATTGATTACCTCAAACTCATGTGGGTCGTTATCGACCCCCTCGACTTTGTATGCACAATTTGACGCGACATATATCATTTTTATTTTTGGGAAACGTCCACTCACAACTGCTGAACTCCCAGAGGAAATAGAAAACATAGAAGACATAAGAAATATCCCTGATGGTAATGTAATCACACCTCCAGATGATTTTTCTGACAACACGGACTGTGATTCGGGAGGTGAAGAATCAAACAGTCCAGACCATTTGAACCATAATCAACTCTCGGCCGAAGCTGAAAATTTCTTTGAACACAACGACAGAATATCTGGAAGTGAACATCTTGATGGATATGAATGGAAAGAATATCGAGGGGACTGTTGAAGAAAACGAAAGAAATTTAATGGGCATAGCAATCAGAGAAAAGTGTTAACCGTAGACACGTGTTTCGGGCTCTCGGCCCTCATCAGTACGGTGAAGAAGTGCAAGGAAGAACAACACTTGGTAGAAAACGACAAATCAACGGAGTCAACAAACAGAAGCCAGCCGCACATTTGTGGTTAACACACTGAGGGCTATGTCCATTAAATTTCTTCCGTTTTGTTTACCAGTCCCCTCTATATTCTTCCCATTCATATCAATAATCCTGGACTCGGATGTCACGCAGGTAGCTATAGCTATCTCCGTGGTGACGTTGGTTGTTGCCCTGGAATGCAGGGTCTGCTATACGAAACCACAAATGTGCGGCTGGCTTCTGTTTGTTGACTCCGTTGATTTGTGGTTTTCTACCAAGTGTTGTTCATCCTTGCACTTCTTCACCGTACTGATGAGGGCCGAGAGACTGAAACACGTGTATACGGTTGACACTTCTCTCTGAGGGCTATGTCCATTAAATTTCTTCCGTTTTGTTTACCAGTCCCCACGATATTCTTCCCAGTCATATCTATAATCCTGGACTCGGATGTCACGCAGGTAGCTATAGCTGCCTCCGTGGTGACGTTGGTTGTTGCCCTGGAATGCAGGGTCTGGTAACCGAAACCACAAATGTGCGGCTGGCTTATGTTTGTTGACTCCGTTGATTTGTCGTTTTCTACCAAGTGTTGTTCATCCTTGCACTTCTTCACCGTACTGATGAGGGCCAAGAGCCCGAAACACGGTTAACACTTCTCTCTGAGGGCTATGTCCATTAAATTTCTTCCGTTTTATCTTGATGGATCTTCTGGATAATGAAACGAAAAAGTTAATATTCCGCTCGTGAGATTTATAAAACGTCCTAAATACGTAAAAACTAAATGAAAAACAGAAGATCTGAAATGTAATGTTTTTTTTAATGAATAAATGGTATTTCAATGAATATAAAATATATAATGTAAATAAGTAAAATGCTCTTTTCAAAGCTGTGATTTGGTGTCCTCTTGATCATAGAAGAGGACGTATGCTTCTCCACTCACAATAGATTTTGGTGATAGCGGTGGTACTCTCGAGTCATTGTACTCGTGCCATGTGCCTGCATAAGGGTACCTTCAGTAAGGCGTTAAAAGTTGTTCCGCCATGGTTGAATACAACATACAAATTGTAGCGACACGGAGCTGCGTTATCTACTGCATAAATATTCATATCTAATCCATCGAGAGGAAAGTCAATGAAGACATTTACCACCTATGGAGCCGTCATCAAGATACGAACAGTTGAAATTAGCCTTGATTGATTTGGTTAAATTATCATTTCATAAACAGAAGAGTGCTGGGTCCAAAGGGTCTCCTTGCTGGACACCTCTTTCTGACAAAATAGTGTTATTTCCAAAATTAAAAAAGGTATGTTTCTTATAAAGGATAAATATTCGGAATCTTGTCTTCTACTCTTTCTAAAAGGATATTTCTATGAATCATATTGAAAGCATTCTGAATATCTATTTCCAGGAATACGGTGGAGGCAGGATCTGGATGTTGATTTGAAAATCGACGAGTAGCGTGAGCAACGGCTTCACATCCTCCTGGGGTTCCAAAACCGAATTGAATAGGGCGAAATAATCCACCTAAAGTTTCTTCTATCTTCGAACAAGCTAGTTTTGCCACAAGCCGTCTAAAAATCAAGCCGACGGCAATAGGTCTAATGCCACCATCTTTTTTTCAAGAGCAACCAATGAGGCTCCGTATAGTAAGGGAATCACATCCTGTATGACTTTTCCAGTGAGTAAGAAGTTGCAGAATGAAGTCAAAGAACGCAAAAGTTTCTCGCCCATGGATCCAGAACTTTTGGAAAGCAAATCTTGAAGGTGCGATGGCCTCAACGAATCAAGTCCACCAGAAGATCCAGTACGGAAAGATTTCACTGCTTTTGAAACTTCAATTTCATTGACTTGTAGTGGAATAAAGTTTTCACTCCTGAATCAGTTGGATGTTTCAAACGTAATTCAGATAGAGTATGACTGTCAAAACTTGCGATAGTGTCAGAAGACGACAAGATTCGAACAGCAGATATAAGATCCCCATCAGAGACTTCATTGATTATACACTTAGCAAGGTTTGTGGTTGGTGGTAATGACTGAATATCTTCAGATATATATTGTGGAATATTATTGTTTCTTATATTACTTTTTATGATTGACGTTGGAGATTCTTTACGATTTTCATTGGATGTTGGAAGATAGAAAGACTTATATGCGAAAATAAACAGATTTTTCCAGGCTTCTAGGGAGTTACAATTACCACAGTTATCAATTGCTCTGCACAATGCTCCAGCAGCGCTCACTCTTGCTGATTTTGGAATTCTTCTTATAATATGGGAGTTCAACTTTTGGAACGATAAACGGGAATTTAGGCTGCCAGAGAAAGATTCATTTTCAGAAAAAGAACTTTCATTCCAAGTCAAAGATCCATCAAACATTTGTGAAGCCAAGCCTTTATCATAAAAGCGATGCATCCTTTTTGTATGAATATTCAAACCTCTTCCATTCTTGAATCTCCTTCCACATATTCCACATTGGAATTCCAGAGCTTCCGAATCAATAGCCACCCTCACATCCGACATCATTCGTTTGATGGAGAATACAATTATAAACACCAATAGAAAAAGATGAGATAAAAACCCAATATAAAAACTAAATTAGGTGAATGATAAAATGATCTTGACATTGACAACCCAATTACTACACTTGAGGGTGGCCCAGAAACCCTGTAGCTATACTACTGAAGACTATAATTTTCTCCTCAAAATTGGAGATGAATAAGTATAACCAGCACACAATGATATGAACAGTACTTACTTGGGTTTCATTCGTGGTATCACTTATTAGAAAAATAATTTCTAATAACTTTGAAATCCAGAAATGTGAAAATACAATGATGTTCTGTTTTTCGACGAAAGAAAAACTCAAATAGTATCTGATTGACACGAGCGAATGAATAAATGAAAGAAGCATACAGGGTGAACAAAAATTATAAATTCTCATGAATGGTAATTAACGGCGATTTTTTATTTTTTTATTTGTGTGTACATTTCAACTGATGGCATTTTTGGGCGCTGGGAGCCATGATCGGTGAAGATAAATCAAAATTTTTTGAAAGTCTCATGTTGACGGAACCAATAAGTAGTATTTTTACTTCCTAAAATAGGCATCCTTACACCAAAACTTTTTGAATCTGTTACATAATAATCTACCTGACACATATCGAGGAATGGTATTGACTTGTTCAGTGTATCAGAATCGGGGCCACACACTGCTCAAAATATCTTTATATTGATTGTACAAAAATAAGTTTTAGTTTTTCGCGTTTCTGTCGAATACGAATACTTTATATTTTTTTCGTTCGTTCCATTACCTTTCATTTAATATGTGGAATCTCGATTTCAATCCAAATTTTTTTCAAAATGTAAATTTTTTGGAATTGGGTTTAAAAAATGACGTAGAATTTAATAATTGGGTTGGATTGTGCCATTTGAATATTGGACGTATACACCATTCCCAGTGAAACCTATAGTAGAACGAACATAGTGTGTGGGGTAAAAAATGACGTTTATTAAGAATATGCAAAGTACCAAATTTCAACAATGTCTCTCATTATATGAAAATAAGCATTGCCTCAATATGTGTAAAAATAAGTGTGAAAATAGCTATACCGATGCAACTTTGTGAAGTTACGAAAACAAAATTGGGTGGAACACATTGTTTTTTATTCTTTCTATTGAACACATTGGGGCCCCACATAACTAAAAAAAAACTTTATATCTACAGAACACATCAAAACCACATACTACTCAAAATATATTTATATTCATGAAACATATAGAGGCCACACACTGCTAATAATATCTTTATAGTGATTGTACACATCGAAGCCTCTGGAAATATGACAACACTGCAGGGCAAGTGTCGAATATAGACTGAAACAAATACATAGCCCCGACCTCCTGTCATGGAGGGGAAAAAGGACTTAAAGGTATGTATATATATATATATATATATATATATAGTCTCCTATGTTTTACTTTCGATGAAAAATATATTATCAACAAAATTTTACTTTTAAATATTTCTTTTTCAAACCTTCGTAAATCGCCCAGCATGTTTCAGGAACTATTTGACCAATGGATTGAGGTTATATAGCCGTAGCAAATTCAAGGTCTTCATAAGAATTTTCAGTTGCCAAATATCTTAGTGTAACAATCAACCTTTCTTCGGCGCTTATCGCGTCTCTAAACTTTGTATTTTGTTTTTGGATTGTAGGGCACACCACTTCTAACAGTAAGTTAAAAGAATCTTCGTCCATTCGTAAGTAATTTTTGAAATCTACTGGTTTATTGACACTGAGTTCACATAATAAGTTCATATGAGAGTACCAATTTTTGTACCATTCTCTTCTTTCTTTGGGTGTTTCTTCGTCTTCGTCTAGCAAAACTATCACAATTGCAGCTACTGCCATTTTTGACAAACTCGACGCCATCGCAAAACGATTTGCTCTAAGACAAACACCAAACAGTAGTTTAAGTTTGTCGTTCCAACGGTCGAATCAACATGGTGTTGTACAATGAGTAGTACGATAAATCGTATAATGTGTGGCCCATCTAAGAACTATACCTGATAATACTGTGGTGTTTATGCACTCTCTTGTTAGTTCTTAGTGAAGAAATTCGCGCATGCTCGAACCATATTTGATACTTTGAAATTCGATAGTCATAAATATAACCATCAAATTAAAATACAGAAAGCTGTCGAATTAAGAAAAAGAAAACGTGTTTAGCACTATTTTTGTGTTCATTGGTACTTTTGAAAAGTCATTCAGTAATTGGAAGGCATCGTCGATATGCAGTGAGACCTCTGAATAGAAAAAGGAAAAAAAGGCCATTTTTAGAATCTGGTAAAATTTATGAAAGAGAAAGACGTTGAACAATTTATGAAATATACGAGGATGAGTCCTGAGCAATTTGACCAACTACTCTAGATTGTAAAATATGATTTGCAAAAAACTGCAATCAGAAATCCACTCATTCCATCTGAAAGACTCACCATGACTCACCCTCCAGTGAGTATTTATCACATGTCAACTTTTTAAAAATTTACTTGATCACTTACTTTGCAGTTATTTGTCCGAAGGATGTTCTATGCAACAAATTGCAAGGGATTTTTATGTTGGAAAAACTACTGTGCATTCCGTCATAAAAGAAACGTGTAAAGTGTTATATGATAGACTACAACCTTTGAATTTGGAGCCCCCTTCGGTTAAGAAATTGCGAAAGGATTTTATGAAAGATGGAATATGTCAAATTGTTTAGGGGCTCTAGATGGAAAACATGTAATGATCCACTGTCCTGCTTTCTCGGGATCAGAGTTTTTTTCTCATAAAAAATCTTTCAGGTAAACAATCACAATAGTTAATCAATAAAAAAAAAAATTTTTTTTTGTTTACTTTGCTTGCAACTTGTGATGCCTTATATAGATTTTTTATGATCGACATTGGTGTATCTGGGTCCTCACACGACAGCCAAGTGTTCCACTCTGGTGTATTCGGGAAAATGTTTTATAGTGGAGAAATTCCTTCTTCGACAAATCTGCCGAACACTGTACTTAGTTTACCACCCTTTTTAATAGCAGAACAGGCATTACCTTTGCACTCCAACATTTTGAGACCATATCCTGGAAGGGAATTGATAAATCGCCAAAAAAATTTCAATTATCGACTGTCACGTGCAAGGAGGACCATCGAAAACACATTTGGCATTTTGGTACAGAGGTGGAGAATCCTTAGGAAACCTATTATAGCAAATTTAGACATCTGTCAGGATATTGTAAAGGCCACAGTTGTTTTATATAACTTCTTTCAGAGTTCGTTGAAGAAGCTGTAATAATGGTTTAGAAATATTTGGTAAACATTACAATTTCAAAATTGATAAGTTTTCATTTGATGCTGTTGCTTCTGACACGAATAAATAAATAATAATAGAATCATTATCGTTGAGAAAAGTGACAAATAACTTGATACTAGTCAAAATTTCAGATGAAAACATTTTTAAATAAACTGCTTCTTTCGCAGCTTCATTCATACCGAGATATTCAGCCTCGGTGGGAGATAATGCAATGCACTTCTGTTTTTTGCATTCCCAAGAGATAGCTGCAACACAAAAAATAAAAATAAATCCATAAAACTATTTTCTAGCATTTGGGTCATTTGAGTCCCCTTCAAATATCTCAGAATTCTCTTCGCAGCCTACCAATGGTGTCTCGTATGGTTAACATTAAATTGACTCAAGTATGTAACTGCAAAATATATATCTGGTCTTGTACATACACACAAATATATCAAGCAACCAATCAATTGCTGGTATGGCACATCATCAATGAAATTATTGTTTTCGAATGTTTGATTCTTTTCCATTGGAATGCTTACCGAATTGCAATCCACCATTCCAAACTTAGCAAGAATCTGATCAAAATTTTAAAGTATTATTTTTTCGATCCCGAATTATTTGCATTTCCAAGATTTGACTTGCAGGACCTAAATCTTTGGTTTTCAATGGAGAATTTGAATACTCTTTCAACATTTTCGCCTCATCAAAATCATTGTAGAATAAAATATAGTAATCTACATAGAGTGCAATTATTATTATGAATTGATTTCTCATTTCAAAATAAACACACGGTTCATAAGGAGATTGATTAAATGTTAAGTCCATCATCGAACCATGAGCTTTTTTATTCCACTTCCGCGAAGCTTGTTTGAGACCGCGAATACCTTTTTTTATAAACATACCTTATCTTTCCCATGTTTATTCACAAAACCTTCTGGCTGTGCCATAAAAATCTCTTCGTCAAGATCGCCATTTGAAAAAGCTGTTTCTATATCTAAATGATCAATTTCCAAATTCATTTCAGTTGCTAGAGCAAGAAGAAAACGAATTGGACTATATCGTGCCACAGGAGAAAAAATATCAAAATAATCAACCCCAAATCGTTGACTATAGCCTTTGGTATCTGGCCTTAAACATACATATTTTTCCCTCGATATCCCTATCAACTTTAAAAACCCATTTATTTCTAACAATTGCTCTACCTTTGGGTTTGTCTATTAAAATCCACGTTTTATTGTTGTGGAGGGATTCCATCTCAGATTTCATAGCATTTACCCATTCAACAGAATATTCACTACTCAAGGCATCATCTACAGTAAAAGGTTCATCAATATCATTAGAAAAAACACTGTATGCTACAAAATCAGGAAATTCTCTCGTCTTACGATCACGTAGATTATATCTTCTTTCTTCGATAGGTTCTGTCTCCTCATCTAGTGTATCTTCATTTCCTTGGAACGTTTCATCTCCGTCTTTTTCTTCATGATGTTTCGAATCCATGCTCATTGTTTCTTAGTTTTCTGAATTTGTGGGTTCGATGATCAATTCATGTTTGGGTTGACTTCCTGAATTTCTTCCAATATATGAACTATGGAATGTTTCTTCCAAGAAAATAACATCCCTCGAAATGACGATTTTTCGGGTGGAGGGATCCATCAATCTGTATCCCTTCGAACTCTCACTATGTCCAACGAAAAACATTTCTTTACTTTTCAGTCCAGTTTCTTCCTTTTTTGATCTGGTACATGGACAAAAGCAGTACAACCAAACATTTTTTATTTTTCCAAATTTGCCAGTCTATTTCTGTTCAGGAACACTACCAGGAATTTTCTTCGCAGGAGAACGGCTGATCAGATATATGGCTGTATTTACAGCTTCAGGCCACATTCAAGGATCACATTTTGAATCCAACATCATCGATCTCGCTTTTTCCATAATAGTTCGGTTGTATCGTTCTGCTAATCCTGATTGTTCGGGGGTATAGGGACAACTGAGCTCACGTTTGATTACACATTTTTCACCATTTTTCCTTCACAGTTCACTGTCTTGAAAATAAACTGAATCTGTCAATATATGTATAATATACAAGTTGTCTCAAAACTTTGGTAGAAGTAGAGCTATGTCCATACGAAGTAATTTTGGCACATGGCCCACTCTGACTGTGGCCTCATATCTATTATAAATCACAATGCTGGGAAAAATAATTAAAAAAATCGGCGCATTACCGTTACGCAAAAAAAATATAAAAATTGTGTAGTCCACGCTATCCTGTTTTTGAGATGAGTTCTGAAGTATTTTGGTGAAAAATTATCTATTTTGGGGATAGATAGATTAAATTTCAGTAGTTTTGCCCACTTGAGTGAACGCATCGTATTTATTTTGGAGATAATTATATTATATCAATTATGAAAAAATGTCCAGCAAACATAATTCTTTTTTTTTTGAGAAATTTTGTTGGGAGCCTTTATATTATATTCCAGAAATATTATATTTACTGTCAAAATATTATTAATATTCTAATGGAAAATAGACATTTAGAAAAATGGAGACCGCACCCCCCAATTAATAATCGAAATAAATATATAATTTTTAGCAATTTGTTCAACATATGGATCACACTTATTAATGATTTTGCTGTATACATTATGAGAGTTGCAATTGTCTCACTTCCCCAAAATAATGCATTGTTCAATAGCAGATGTTTTGTTTTCTGAAATGTGTATGTATATAGGTGTTTCGCTAAAATGTATAATGCTACGGCACTGGGATAAACGTCAGAGTTCCCAGCCTCATTATGTTGCGAATAAAGCACTCGTTCAATTACTTGTTACTATTTATTCTACAACTGTTGAATGCTGGTTACATTTATGATGAAGTATGAAATAACGCGCTTCAGACAATGTCTTGTGATCGACTGACAGTTTTCATGAGGCTGGGAACTCTGACGTTTAACCCAGTGCCGTAGCATTATACATTTTAGCGGAAGAATAGATGTGGTGATGATCAAATAATTAATCTATTGCATCAGCCATATGAGGCGAGTAATCGAGGTCATTTTCAATGAATGTAGGAACTGAAAGTATGATTATTACATTTCATATGTAATAATCAATTACATTCATTATATAAGGTTACGGAATAGGGAAAATGAATCAATTTCTAAATTGCAGGGTGGAATGCAATACTATATGAATACAACGAGATTATTGCGTTCTGAACACAGTGGTTTACATCTCAATGAATCAAGGGATATTTATTATTATTATTGGTTACATTTAGATTAAAAACAAAGAAAAAACATACTTTTTCCTGAAAATTTATCGACAATAACAACAACAACGAGGGGTACTAATAATTTTTGTATGGTTTTTAATTATTATATAAACATTTTTTAAGGGTTCTAAGGGCGATGAAAACGAACGAAACTGCTTATATACCAACAAGACCAACTTTTGAATCCGCTGGTTGGGACATTAGAACTCCATTATATTTTTGTATTCCTGCTAGGGAACCATTACTCGTCGATAGTTTGGTCCTAAAGTATGGAATAGACATATTTGCAGGTGTTATTGATTATGATTATACGGGATCAATCAAAATACTTTTATATAATTCATCGAATGATACAGTTGACTCCAAGAGAGAGGAAATAAAATAGCTCAATTGATATCTGAACGATATTGTATTCCAATTATTGGAGAAGTTGATTTTTTAAACATTACTGAAAACTGAAAGAGGGGAAAATGGGTTTGGTTCATCTGATATCCCTGTAAATAATTCTCAATAATAAAATCGCATTAGTATTCAGAAGAGAAGGCAAATATTTTTTCATTGATTTAAAATGGTATTATTGAAATCAAATTTCATCATTTTAGTGACTATTGTAAATTATATTTTTTATACAAATCTACCTCGTGAAGCTCAGCATGTGGCAATATGCTTAATAGATGTTGGGAGATATGCTGTGGAGTTTAAGCAGTGCCAAGCAGATACTATATGAATTTATAGTGGTGATTCTAGTATTCGTTTAAATTGCGAATCTCTCAAAACTTTGGCTTTTTGTACCTAATCTTCAACATAGAATGGATGTATTGAAATCGTTGAGATTTGATATGGTTATGAATATACTTCAATTGGGTGTGAAAACGGAAATAATCAACAGATCATTGAAGGTACTTGATACCATAAAATAAATTAATCCTGAAGTATATACTCTTGGATTGGAAGTAACATATCATCATCCTGAACTCCTTCAGGAAGAATAATTATGGGGGGGATATGGAAAAAAAGTAACGTTTGGTAAAGTAGAGATTCATTTACTCTACTTATGGAAATATGCTTATCAATCTGCTAGAAGACAAAGCCCTTGGAAAACTGCAGCTCGTGATAGTGAACGATTCCAGCGTCGCATTAGGAAATCAGCCCCAACTTTAAATCGTGTTTTACATGGAAGACTGTAGCGTTTGGATTTACCTAGAGTAGGGTTAGCGCGTTTCTGCTATCTTCGCCAAGATGTCGCCACCAAGGTCCACCGGATAAGATAATATTTGATTTTAGAGTCAAATATTCATCTTGTTGGATGTGTACACTCCCACAGGAGTTCCATATAAAATGATAATGAGAATTCTCATTCATTCACCAAGTACAGTCACTGGAGGTAAGGTGATACATTTTCAGTTCATTTGTTTTGTTTGAACGCCATACGGAAGTATGGAAGTGTTTGTCTGCTGACACATGTATATAGTATTTTCTTGGCTTTTAAAGTGGTTTCAACTACTGAAACGTTGTATTTCCTTTTAACTAAGAGATTTCACCATTGCGTTGGTTCAAACTCGTCGATAGATGGCGACCATGTAGAAGATCACCGATTGCAGGAATGTCAAAATATACTTCGTACTACTGCGCTCGGGAGTTCTTTTCGGGTTCAGATACCGAGAGATTGATCATTGTCAAGAGTTTTGATAATCTTGAGTTTTGCCTCGGAAATACATCGAGGATGTTGTTGATATTTCCACGATTGTGATCGTCCCTCCGTGTGGGGTAAGTTTTAGGAAATTTATTCATTTGAAAGAGACTTTTTCTTTCTTTGTTTAAATAGGGTTTTTGGATAGAGTCCATTTTCTTTTTTTCATGGACTAGGTCACGAACAGCCTTGTGATTCGAAATGTTGGAATGGACGGTGTAGTTCACAAGTTCCGCATTATTGTTTTGGGAGCATAGTATCTTACTGGAGATTAGCTGCTCGATTTTGTTGAAAGAATCATTTATGGGATTTTCAAGGATTCATGTTTTCGGTGACTTTATGATGACCTCGTAGTTTGCCATGCCTGCGTTGTAGCTTGGATGTCTAACCTCCGAAGAAATGGTTAGTGCACACTTTCAACTTTTTACCAAGATACGAGGGGTATGAAGAAATTTCATCAGTACACAGCTCAGCAGTCCTAGTGCTGATCAAACCGAACAGCGTAGAAAACATCGTGGGAGTGGTACTATCACACCATAGATTCAGGTCTGTAAACCATTTATTTTCATTTCTTCATCATATGATTTACCTGCATTTTTTTTTAATATTACAGATTTTATGTAAGGCGCACGTACAGTACTGAACGTTAGCTAACTAAGAGTCAAATATATCAGTTAGCCACAGGTATCTACTTGATGAACCATTTGTTTTTAATTTGTGCATCATACAGAGTCATGAATCTGCACAGTCCATTATCACCATGTATGTTTGTATATCATTTGTACATATTTGAGTTTCAATATATTTGGTTTAAGTAAGGTATTGTTTTACATCAAGGGAGTCTCAACATTGGTAATTGTTGTATGCAAATGTGTTGGGAATTGATGTTTTATATTTGCAAATATTCAATAATTTCAACTATATTTACTATCCTTGTTTTCTCGAGTCAGACAAGGTTTTGAACTCCAAATTCCAAATTAACTTCTTTTTTAGTAAGATACTGACTGAACGGATTTAACCCCGACCGCGTGACTCACCGACTACCATAGCTAACATAAACGTAACATTTCTCAGACAGGTTAGGGAAAATGGCTACAAGACATAGAAATAAGGTTTATGAAAAAATTAAAAACTTATATTGGTAACTTTATTATTTAAAAAAAATACATGTATACTTAAACTAAATCTTTTTTATTTAAAAAAGAATTATGTGATGAATCAAGTCCCAACCATTTAACGTATAGTTTGTTGGCCCTTCGAAGTGGAACTCTCTCCACCAGATCAAGATCGGGGTATTTGGCTTTTTGTAATTCGTCAGTATAGAATCCCCCTCCCCTCGGATTTCTTCGTTTTTGCTATCATCTAAGATATATGTGGTAGGATTAATTAATTTTGATGTTGAACCGCGGAAGAAGACCGAATCATGGCTTCGACACAATTCTTCGACTTTAATGGCCGGTAAATAGGGGTATAAAGGCATGTATGCTCAATGCGAATGGAGGTGCTGGGAAGTTTGCGCTTCTCAGCAGCTTCATTCACGAGCATTCTATTGATCTAATGCTTTTGTCTGAGACTAAACTCCGACAGGGGATTCAACACCATTAGGGCTGACAGACAGGGAAGTGAGAGGGCCGCAGGGGGCGTAGCCATAATAACTAGCAACAAAATACCATATGTAGAAGTTCCACAAATAAACTCAAATATCGAACAGGTAGGAATTAAATTTAAATGACGGAACTGTATATTTTCTATGTACAGCGCGCCGGAGAATAAATGAACACCGAGAGAGTCTGTTTAGGGTTGTCAATAAAGTATTATTGGCCGGCGACTTCAATGCCAGGCACAACGAATGGAACGGTGGCCGACAAAATCGAGCGCAAACTGAGCAACTCTATTGAGGTATTCTACGGACAATGAAGTAATAGAGAGAAGTGGAGATCATACGCACTTTCCTTTCACGGTATATCGCCGACGATTATCGATTTGGTTGTGCACAAAATTGTCACGGAAATGAGCGAATTAATCACAATAAATGAATTAACATCTGATCATGTTCCTGAAACATTTAACATCCAGCATAAAAAAATATAACAATATCGAAAGAATCCAGTACGACTAATACAACAATAACTGAAAGGAATTCAGAAATATATTAAATAGATCCTCAATTCTAAACTCTAGTATCGATAAAAAAGACATAGATTTCGAAACCAGGGAATTTATTAAAATGCTACAAATAGCGCGTGACAAAACAAACCAAAAAAATTATCGTGAGGGGCCCACTCTCTGTGGGGTATGACCAAAAGGTTTCAAAGGAAAAGAAAATCCATACCGGCCATAGTGACTGGTCTTGAGCATTTGGTGGCAGAACCGCAAGAGAAATCGGGAAATACTTCTGTAGAGTGCATGTCAACGAGCCTGACAGTACCGATAGAACACGCAAGAATAACGAACGTGGCTAAAAGCATCAGAGAAGCTCCATTCACTAGCCTGTTACCCTCAGAACTTCAAAGAGTCTTAACATACTATGAAGGGGTGCTGGGGGTAATCAGGAAGCTACCGCACAATAAAGCTCCGAGCCTCGATGAGTTGGACGTCGTTCTTCAAGAACCTTCCGAAGAAGTTGTTGGTCCAGCTGATATACATCATTAATGCAATTATAAAGTGGCAACACTATCCAGACTGCCTAAAAAATGCGGAAGTGATTTCCCTTTTAAAGCCGGGAAAGGACAAAAATAGCAAAGAAAGCTTCAGGCCTATCTCACTCCTTAGTGTGGTAGCCAATGTGGTGGTCAAGATCCTCCTGAACCGTGTTGTGAAATTTGAGAAAGAGCAGAAAATTATCCCAACTGAGCAATTTGGGTTCAGGAAAGGTCACTCAACGACCTCACAAGTAGCACGAGTTGTTGATAGGGTGAAGGAAGCCTTCTACAGAGACCACAACATAGTTATGGTCCTGTTGGACACTCAAAAAGCGTTCGACTCGGTCTGGAAGGAAGAGATCACTAAAATGTCAGAGGCAGGCATGCCTTTGTACCTCTTGAAAATCATTGAATCATATCTGACGGGCGGACTTTTAGGGTAAATGTAAATGGAACCAGTTCGCCGAAATATACAATCGGAGCAGGGGTCCCACTGGAGTCTTCCTTGTCACCGATCTTGTATTCCGTGTATAAATTTTTTTCACAATTTGGCAAACTATGATTGTTACATGTTCATGAAGAAAATGGCTACTCTCGGAGAAATGAGTTCAGCTATTGCACAAAATGAAGAGATATATGTTCCATTCTCCAAGTCGAATGAACCCCACAATTCGAGATAAATATATAATACTGAGGATTGCGGATTTTTTCCGATTTTAAGCGAAATCTCTAGACAAATTGAGTCGAACAATGGAATCTTTCCGATGTAGAGCAATTATAAAATACTTTCAAGACAATATAAAATTCAGTCTGATAAAGCGTAAGGGTGTTTTTCCTTATTCAAATCGCTTTATCAACTCAATCTGATTTTTTTGATACTGTTAGTGAAGAGTCACTCTTTGATGATGATTATGCTGAAGCGCAGGAGGTGTGGACGATATTTGGATGTTCAACGTTATTCTGATATCTACCTAAAATATGATGTTCTTCTGTTTGCCGATGTCTTTGAAAACGTTGGTGAAGTATGTTTGGATGAATATAAGTTTACTTCACCGGTTATTCAATTCTGGAATACTGAATCTTACGACAGAAAAGGAATAGGAACCATGGATGGGTGCCATCTAAATTTATTATATGAATATAATTTGCAATCCATGATAAACAAATATACACGTGTACAGAAAGATTCCCGATGTTGCCTAGACCATATATTTTTAAGGCAGGGACACAGTCTTCTGTTGATGAAGCTATTGCTGCTGTTTATGAAAATAATATAACAGATAACTGCCGCCCCAACAGAAAAAGATAGGCTTAAAAGTTTAAGATTTGGTTCTTCATCAAGTACTCGCTCCTGAAATAGTGAATTGAAAATCATGATTAGCGAATAGACTTTTCTGTATTCATAACTAGCGTGCAAGTAACTCTAATGTAAGTTATCCATATTGAAACTACATACATACAATTTCATTTATATTTATACATATACATAGTTATAACCTTTTTTCATCAAAAAATGATTGATAGGAAAAATGGATGAGCATATTAGAGACTATAAAGTAGATATAAACACACTACAGGTAGAAAGTCATGAAGGTCCAAAAATAATCCCTGGCAATAAGAGTGAATTGACCATTTTCCATACAAACATCCGCAGTATCAGCAAAAATTTCGACGAGTTTCAGGCTTACTTGTCTCAATTCGAAAATCAAAATCCCATTTCTCACATTATTTTATCTGAAACTGGGAAAATACATTATATTAATTTATTTCATATGCACGGTTACCACAATATATACAATGGCAGTCCTCTGAATAAAAGTGACGGTATTATTGTCTATATTAGGGATACTATTACTTCCATTTCGAAACAAATTAATTTAGGTGAAACTCAGGCCGTCTTTACTGAATTTGATATTGTTAAGAAAAAATCGCGATACTGTCTATTTATCGATCACCATCGACTTCTATTCAAATATTCAATGATAGGCTGGAACATTTTCTGGGTAATGTAAATATAGAAATATATGAACAATTTTATATCGTAGGCGATATCAATATAGACCTAATGGTGGATAACGATGAATTAACTCAAGAATATATCAATTTGTTATCTGAAAAGGGATTCGTATCGCTCATTTATATCCCTACTAGAGTAACACATACTACCGCTACCGGCATAGATCACGCTTTTGTAAAAATGAGATCCGAACAGTATTCTACAGATATAACTCCAGCTATTATCAGAACCAACATCACCGACCATTATTCATTCATCTTAGGCACGAATATCACTAATACGATGAACAAAACTCAAAAAAATCACTTCACCTATGAAAATTTGAACAAAAATAAATTTATTCAATTGATACAAAGAGAACAGTGGCATAATGTTTACAGCTCAGAAAATGTCGAAATTGCGACTGATGCATTTGTCGAAAAATTCCAACACTGTATCAAAACCGCAACAAAAACCATTAAAAAACCCATGAAACCAAAAAAAAATAATGGATAACTAATGGTATAATAGCTTCGATTAAACAAAGAGATCAATTGCGTCAAAAGTTTCTTAAATTTCCTGACAACCAGATTCTAAAAACTGAATATAGTAACTACCGTAACAAACTAAACCTCCTTATAAAAAAAACTAAATTAAACTTTTATAAAAACAAGATAATCCAAAACTCTCAAAATTCCAAAGAAATGTGGGAAACAATAAAAGAGTATACAGGAAACAATCCCAAAAGGCAGATTATTGACAGTATTGAACAAGAAAACGGCAACCTTGTATTGCAGAATGTTTCAATACTTATTTTACGAATGTAGGCAAGAACTAAGCAACTAAACAGAAAAATTATGGAATAAACGAACCCACTACCCGTAGACAACCTCAATCAATGTTTCTAACTGAAACAAATCCGTCTGAAGTGACAAATATAATCATAGAACTAAAATCTAAAAAGGCACCTTGCCCAGATAAAATAACTTACGATATTTTGAAATTCATAGCTGAACATATAGTACGACCCCTGTCTTCCATAATAAATAAATATTTTTCAACTGGTGACGTCCCTACCCACTTTAAAAATGCGATTATCATACCAATCTACAAAAATGGCGACAAGAGAAAAGTTAACAATTACAGACCTATATCACTTACTTCTACAATCTCTAAAATCTTTGAGAAAATCCTAAAATTGCGGATGGTAAGCTACCTCGATAAATACAAACTGATTGCGCCAGCACAGTTTGGGTTCCGAGATAACCTCTCCACTCAGGACGCCATTGCTGCTATTACCTATGACATTAATCAAGCAATGGATGAGAGAAAAGCGTGCTTGGGAATTTTTATCGATTTAGCGAAAGCTTTTGATACTGTTTGTCATAGATTGTTGTTGAAAAAACTGGAGTGTTTAGGGTTTCGTGGGTCTACCTATAATTTACTGAAATATTTTTTAACTAACCGCAAACAAAGTGTTCAAATAGGAAACGATGTAAGCAGTGAAATGCATATAACATTTGGCGTCCCTCAAGGGACCGTGCTAGGCTCAGTTCTGTTCATAATTTATATAAACGAAATACTCACTAAAGAAAATTCTGGGACTATAATTTCGTTCGCTGACGATACGGCGTTAATATATACTGGAGAATCATGGCAACAAGTACGGAAAACAGCTGAAAACGATCTAAAAAATATATTCGAATGGTTCAGATGTAATGTCCTAACAGTAAACGTAGAGAAAACCAAAGTTATCCCATTTACGTCATACGAAAATAATTTACCCCATTACGATACCCTCACGTTGAACAATGTGGATGTCCCATTAGAGAGGTCGGTGAAATATCTAGGAATTCATATTGATTCGTTTCTTAGGTGGGACATACACATTGTTAATGTAGTAAAGAAAACCCGTGGACTGATATACAGATTCTGGCAGTTCAAGAAATTTTTAGGGTTCACACATCTCAAAATCCTGTACCATGCTTTAGTAGAATCCATCATTCAGTACGGTATTATTGGCTGGGGAGGCATTCTAAGTTGTCATCTAAAACCATTAGAGGTACTCCAAAAATGGTTCATCAAAATAATATTGGGTAAACCGAAAACTTACTCAACTGAACAACTGTTCTCTGAATCCGGACTACTCGACATGAGACAATTGTTCTGTAAAACGATTATTCAATTCGTTTCTGGAAATAAAACTTATATCCATTCAGTGAACCATAAATATTCCACCAGAAACAACAAAGGGATCAATGTGTTCATGCCCAAAGCAAATAAGTCAGTTGGCCAGAGATGCTGCACTTACCTTGCTCCTCGCTTACTCCGTTTATTACCTGATGAACTTCAAAGAATCAATTCAAAATGATTACTAAATAAAGAGAAGATTGAAACTTTGGATCCTGGATACCGATAAAACAATAATTCACAGCATTATCACCTGTTGATTCATTATACTTGCTATCTCCCTCATTCCACTACATTGAAACCTTTCCGAATATGTCATTTACTGTATCTACTTTTTACTATTATTATCATGTGTCTTATGAAATGTAATTTTATGTAAATATTGTGTTTTTAACTGAAAGACATTCTGTAATTTTATAAGCAGCGTTCTTCATATTTATATTTGTTTTTATTTTTTAACCAGCGCTATTCCTTTGAAAAATATTCAACCAAAACTTGAATGATATACCTGTATCCTTTGAAAAATATTCGAACCATATAAATAAATGAAAGATGGAGGTATACTCACGGACAAGTTCTTCACTGAACTTAAGTGAGTTGATATTTCCATGCATCTCACGGCTTTTCACATGGCTTATCCTGGATACCGTTTTTTTAAGCTTTTATTTCCCTGGAAAAGTGTATATCCCTTCGTGTATATTCCATTTGCAAAAGTTGATATAGTATGCCCTCAATTATATTCAATAGCTTGCCTACAGATATTAAAAATTTCAAAAATATCTCACTATTGAAAAAAGATTTGATATTATTTTTATTGCAAAACTGTTTTTATTCACTGTCGGAATTTTAAATGTAACTTTAACTAACCATTAGTCTACTGAATATTTGGTTTGTTAGTTTTTCTAACTTAATGTGTTTTCCTGTATTTTAATTTGAGGTTCAGTTATTGACAATTTCCATACAATGTAACTTTTGAACGGAAATAAAGATTATTATTATTATTATATTATTAGATCATCGAGCTACACTAATGAGTTTTCAAGTGGAAAATATTACCAGAAACTCTAAAGTTGACAAGTACAAAACACACATAAATTATGTCCAAATAAAAAACGACTTAGATAATTATAACTGAAAGCTACTATAATATTGATGATGTAAATATGAGAACTCAAGAATTACAAAATATTTTGAAAAATTTTGTCAACAAAAATACAAAAATCACAAAACTAAATAAAAATAAAATCAAGTGAAAAAAATGGATTACCGCAGCTACAGTAGAGTCAATAAATCATAAAAATGAACTTTATAAAAAATGGCAAAGTAACTTGGATGATGAAATAAAAAAACAAACATACATCAGTTACCGTAAGCATACAAACGACCTTATTAAAATTACTAAACGTAAGTTTTATCAAGCAGAAATAGAAAAAAATGGAAACAATTCAAAAAATATGTGGAATTTAGTAAATCACAAAGATAAAACCAATCAAAACATAAATGAAATAACTTCAGAAGCAGGAAATGAGATTACGTGTAAAAAAGAAATTGCAGAAGAATTCAACAACTATTTCACTAAGGTAGGAGAAAACCTAGCTCGCAAGATATCACAACCAACTAATTCTCCTCCAGCACGAAATAAAAATCCTCACACTTTTTATTGGATACCTGTGACTGTTGAAGAAATTGGTGAGTATGTGAGATCATTGAAGTTAAATAAAGCACCTGAGATGGATAATTTAAAAGCCGAAATATTAAAAAAATTAAAAAGTCAATGATGTCCACCTATTGCTAGTCTAATAAAATTAATTTTCTCTAGTGAAGTATGTCCATCTCACTTTAAAACAGCTCTTATTTCTCCATACTATAAAAAAGACCAAAAAGAGAATCTGTGTAATCACAGACCAATATCCTTAATTTCCACTTTGTCAAAATTGATGGAAAAGGCAGTGGAGAGAAGACTAACAAAATTTATAGATAAACATAGTCTTATTTCGGAGCGGCAATTCGGTTTTCAAGAAGGAATCTCAACTGATGACGCCCTTCAGTGCTTGGTTTCCTCAATCTATAAATCTATTGATAAGACCGAACCAGTAGCAGTAGTGTTTCTTGATTTGGCAAAGGCGTTTGACACTGTGAACCATGCACAGTTGTTGAATGTTCTGTACGACGAGGGTTGCCACATAAATTCTTCGAAAGTTACTTGTCATATAGAAAGCAGGTGGTAAGGATAGAAAAGGAACTAAGTACTGAAAAACCGGTGTTAATTGGGGTGCCTCAAGGAACTGTTTTGGGGCCTATATTATTCAATTTATATTTAAATTATATATTCTCTTATAACTCTACAGGCAAATTAATTGGATTTGCAGACGATACAGCCGTAATATATAATGCTAAAACATGGGAAGACTTAAAAAATAAAATTGAATATGACTTATAACATATATTCGACATTTTTAATCATAAGATACTAAGAGTTAATCATAAGAAAACATACATCGTCCCTTTTACTAGCTACAAAAATAACTTACCTACATATAAGAATATAACTATTATTAACATCGATATCTCTCTGAAAAACGGAATAAAATATCTGGGGATAAAACTAGATTCTCACCTGAGATGGACTGCTCACTTGTCAGACATTGCTAAGACCTTGAGGTTTTTAATATATAAATTTAAACAACTGAGAAAAATACTCTATTTACCAAATCTTAAAACAATATACTACGCACTTGTTGAATCTCATCTAAGATACGGTATTGTCAGCTGGGGAGCAACCATGCCTAGTCATTTGAAACAGGTTGAAATACTCCAAAAAAAAATCTTAAAAGCTATTCATTTTAAAGATATGAAATACAGCACAGAGCTACTGTTTAAAGAAGCAAATGTTATGAATTTGAGGCAACTGTATATTTTCAGTTTGGTAATTTACCTATTTAAAAATCGTTCTAACTTGCAAACACTTGATCATCATTACCAAACCAGAAATAAGTCCAAAGATTTTGTACAAACAAACCCAGCTAAAAAGTCTATAGGAACTAGACATTTTCAATTTATAGTACCTGATTTATTTAATTTTCTTCCAGAAATGTTTAAAACCTATATTAGAAAATTAAACTCACCATCATTCTTAAAAACCGTCTTTAAAGGATATATAAAAACTCTTGATGCCGAAGACACTAAAAAAAATTTCGAATTCTAAAAATGAAAACAAAAACAAAAATTTTTTAATTTAGAAAAAAAAAACAATTATATATATATATATATACACGATGAATAAAAGATGTACAACATATACATATATATATATATATTATATATATAAATCTCAATACTGGTCAGTGTATCCCATGCTCAACCTTGACGGTCTTAATGGGTGCACTGATCAAATTATATGTACCTATATATACTTAGCTGTAAGGTATTCTTACCCATCGTTTTGTTTAGTTAAGTTAACTCTCTTGTTCGTTCAGTGGACTGTATAAATAATAATTTGTGGTAAATTCGCAAACACACAGAACTGATCAAAGTGTCACTCACCCATGTGCCTCCGTCGGGGAATCTGATCTTCAGCCAATAGATACTTCGTCTAGTCTTCCTGGCGGTACCGCCGCTAATCACATTTACACTAATTCTAAGGATGAGGAATATCTTGAGTAATAAGCGTTATATCAATGAGAAAACACAAACTCGGGAAAAAACTAAAATGCTATGTTCTTTCCATAAGATCTAGGAACTCAATGTCTATCTTCACAATTCTCCTCTTCCGTCTCATTTTCCCACTCCCACAAGTGACTATATCAGTCTGTGTGATACCTCACGCGCAAAATAAGGTCGAAAGAGTTGAATCATGCAAATGAAAAATTCCCATTTGAAATATACAATATACATATAAAATCCCTTGGCAAAATTAATTATAATAACAAAAACAAACAAATGCGTCAAGACGCAACATAACCGCTCACCTAAAATTACGCGAGAAAGTTTACCCAAAAAATAAGCCAAGAGATGCTTATAGTCTAACAAAATTCTAATGTTCTATAGAAGGTAAGGGACATACCTTCGTAACAGGAGCTTGAGTGTCCCTTTAGCAGTTTTGACAGTAACAACTCGTGTAATACCATCTATACCACCGTGTTCCTCGACTACTCGAGCTAAATGCCACTTCAATGGGGTGAAAGGTAATCTTTGAGAAGAACCAAATCACCGGTTCTAATAGGAACAGATGGATCTGTCCATTTTGATCGTTGAAGGAGGTATGGAGGTATTCCTCGTGCCATTTCAACCAGAATGATTGTTGAATTTTCTGAACGATCGGACATCGTCCTAAACGTCCCATTTTGATATCGAGTAAGGTCCTCATCTGGCAAGGAGGTTAGAGGGGCTACGGTCAGAAAATGACCGGGAGTTAGTGCTGAAACGTCATTCGGATCAGAGCTAATGGGTCCAATGGCCTTGAGTTCAAAATTGCTTCGATTTGTGTCAAAACTGTATAAAACTCCTCATACGTGAGAAGTTGTTCTCCAACCACGCGAATGAGGTGCCCCTAACCGATTTTATTCCCGCCTCCCCATAAACCTCCAAAATTAGGTGAAAGGAGGGATTCTGTGGAACTGGATACCCCAGTCTCAACAGCGGTTTCCATCAGGTCAGATATTTGTCTGGCAGCACCACAAAATTCGTTCCCTGATCACTATATATATGACTACAGGAACCGACGAGAAACGAAGCGCCGCAACGCTCCAAGGAAGGCATCACTCGAAAGGTCGGACGCCAACTCTAAGTGAATAGCCTTGGTTGCCATGCATACAAAAAAGGCATATATGGCCTTGTTACTTTGGAACCACGAGTTCGTCCCAACGTAATGGAAAATGGACCACCATAGTCTACTCCAGCCTTGGAAAATGGTTTTATTTGAGAAATCCTATAGTGAGGAATATATACCCATGATAGGCTGTGGAGCGGACGGTTGACACGAAACATCTAAAACACTTCGACAGAATTCTACGAATGGTTCGTTTGGGACTTAATATCCAGTATCTCTGAATAAGTAAGTGATGCAATGTTTGATATCCTGGATGCAGATATTTATTATGTTGTGCTGAATAACTAATTCAGTAAACTTATGATTGCTAGCGAGGAGAGCTGGATGTTTTGTTGAAAAGACAATTTTGAAAAGACTAAGCGCCCCCAACTCTCAATACACCTTTTCATCAACAAAGGGTGTTAGTTTTGCGAGACATTTGGGAAGGGGTTTCTCTTTCGAATGAGGGCAAGTTCATGAGAGAAGGAATCAATCTGAGCAAACCTTAACAAATACAACTCAGCTAGCTCAAAATCAGCAATAGTGAGAGCACCATTTTATGATTATTGAAATCGAATATTATAATAAAACGTAAAACGTACGATAGAATTCGTTTGATTTTGGTTAAAGATGAAATTTTTTCTAATAACTTTTGAAGGGGTTCTGTCTGCACCATGGCAATGCAAACATTTTTGTGTTTCTTCTTTGGTATCAAAGAAGTGTGAACTCTGAGAATGGCCGGGGCCAACCGTCCTCGGTCTCTCTTAGCCAAGATGGCCCCGCCCACCACAAGGAATTGGGAGTTCCGATGGAAGCAAACCCCTGGATGCTGGATCCGCCGGGTTATCTTCCGAAGACACATGGTGCCAATGGATCGGAGGACATTGTCTTGAATTTTAGTGACACGATTGGAGACAAAACATGTCCATTTATGAGGACTACTTTGTATCCATGCTAGAGCTAATGGTGGAATCGGTATAGGCAAAAACTTGAGAAAATTCGAGTTTTTCTTTGAAAACCCCTTTGAGCGTAACAAATCAAATCAGATAACAACAAGGCACCACACAGCTCGAGACGAGGTATAGATATTCTCTTTGTAGGTGATACTCTAGACTTGGCCATATGAGGGGTGTAGTAATATGATGATCGCTGTGCACAATCCTGATGTAAATCACAGCCGCATAGCCCTTCTGACTTCCGGCAAACCCATGCAATTGGCAAGATGAAAACAATATGACATAATAAGGGGGAACTTGGATTGAAGACCCAAATTCAGATTTAAGCTGAGACCAAAGTTTAACTATGCCTTCAGGGGAGCACTATCCCAATCATACCAATAGTCCATAAAATCTGGATGAGATTCTTTTTATGAAAAGCACAATAGGACTAAGAAATCCTAACGGATCGTAAAATCTTTCTAATTCGGACAATATAGATCTTTTCGTACAGGGTTTATTGAGGGGTTTAACTTCGTATGAAAATGAATCAGAAACTGGGTTCCATTGAAGACCTAAAATTTTATGACCGAATCAGGTTCTAAATCAAGCCCTAGGGGTTGTAACTGTAAAGAGGAAGCTGGTAAATGAGAGACAATTCGGGACTGTTGCTCCCACTTGCGTAATTCAAAACCACCCTTTTCGAGAATTCGAATCAGATCTGTTTGAAGTTTGAGTGCCTCTGGTAGCGAATGACTTCCTGATACAACATCGTCAACAAATATATCATTCTCCAGAATTCCAGCAACGGGCGGACTTTCATACCTATATTCCTTTGCTAATTGTCGAATCGTATTTATTGCGAGGTAAAAAGGAGTCGAACCATACGTCACTGTTTTGAGTCGATAATCTTGAATAGGTTCCGAAGGAAAACCTCATAAATTCTTTGATAGTCCTGGTGATTCTTAGTGACAAAATTTTCGATACATTTGTTTTATATCACTTGTAAAACAAATAGGGTGAACGAAATCTCAGGAGAATATTAACTAGGTCGGGCTGCAATTTGGGTCGAAGAAAGGTCATTCGGACAAACCATTTGAACATTTTGAAGGGGCGTCAAACACCACCCCAATTTAGTAGTGGAAATTTCTGGTTTCAAGACGCAATGGGGGGGAAAAATATAATAAGAGCGAAACACATTGCATTTCCAGAATCAATTCCATGTGATTAGAAGAGATGTAACCCTTCCATGATTAGAATATTGGGCATAAAGTTCAGGAGATTTCAGAAGCGGCGCTCCAGAGATTGAAAACGTTTCAAAGCAATATCTCGAAATCTTCGAAAATTGGTTCAGAATACCGAAACGGGGAGCAACTATATATCTCCGGAATCGGTTCTCGATATGGTTATTTATTTTTTCCTAAGATATCATCGGTGACGATACGGCAGCTGACGGAAATTTCAATTTCCCCATAATCGTTTAATAAATTTCAAATTACTATCGCAACTAGTAAAAATGTTTACCCTGCCGATGGAAAATTACCTTTCCCATAATTATCCACCCAAATATCGTGTCGAGGGCTACAGGTTCATTTATTAAAAATTTGGGGCTCCCACCCTTAATAATGTGTGCGAAAACATCGCTCCCAACAACATCTCCACGGGGCGGAAATTAAAATTTGGTCCAAAGTTTAAGATTCGCAAAATTACCGAATTTGTCAATTGATATATTTGTACAAGGCATATTCGAGCAGATTTGGGAACACTGATCTACAGGTAAAATAGGTTGAATTTCACCCCTAGGTTTAATGGTACACGAAACCCCTTGATTTGCATAAGAATGTATTTGTCCAACACCCTTAATATCAATAGCATTTCCAACAAGGAGCCTGGTTTATCGCAACATTTTTCGCAATGAAGGAACTATTTATCTAAAAGAACGCGAACAGGTTGGATTTTCCACGGAATCTAACAAACATGGCAGTTGGGGAGAAAACTGTACTTTAATGTTCGAAAAAAATTCACCGAGAACAGTTTGGGTTTGGGGAAACGGGATTATTTGGAATTTGGACCGGGTTTTTTAGAATCAGAGTTCATATCATCGACAGGGGTCCTTTGAGAGTTTTAAAATCGAAATGTAAGTAAGTATGATGAGAAAGTGAACATTTTCGGCACAGAGAATTAGAGGTACAATGGGGAGACAGTATGTTTAGTTCCCAAACAATTTGTACCCACCTTCTATTTACCAGATTGTACCTTCCTTTGAGAACTTGATAAGAATGTTGGCAATTATAAATGTGGTGATCTTTGTTACACAAACGACAAGTTTGGGGTTTGAAGAAGAATTAACAATAAAACTAGCACTGGCTTTCGATTTCATACCTTATTGAAAAATGGGGATGTCGTCTTGAAATTTGACTTATCAATTTTTTTTATTGAGTTTGGATTCGATAAAGCAACGTTATCCATCGCATTACATTTTTTTTCTAAAAATCTTTCAAGGTTACATAGTAATTGTTCACTTTAAAACTTGAGGAACTTTCGGTTCAAATCCCTTTTGACACCCAGTATAACGATCAAACAGCATATTGAATAATACAAAATCCCATTGTTTCACGGGAAAACTTAAATTTTCGATCGCGGGTTTTCAGAAAAGGTACCCAGAAGATGCCGCAAAGCCATGAGGTTTTCTGAAGAATTTATTTTTTTTGTGCTTTCAATCGAATGCCAGTGGGATTGCTATTAATTTTTATTTTTACCTTTTTCAACGTTGTAGGCAACAATATAGTTTTTGTCCCACAAGGGGGTACATTTTACAATTGGGAAAACGGGTTACCCTTCAATGAAGATATTAAGTAGTTATATTTATCAATGTTAGATAAGAATCGTTGTATGTATCATCGAATCATACATATCAATGAAAGTTTGCCATTCTTTTTATATCCCCATCGAAAATGGGAAGTTCAAGTTTAGGAAGTTTAATGTTACAATTTCTGGTTGAACTAGCACCTGAAACGGATCATTCTCGAATAATTGGGTATAAAAATTCCTGAATATGATAATAATCCCATCGAAGTCTTTCAGATTTGATTTGAGAGGTTAAATCAGCATTTCTTGACCAGAAACCTGACTCAAAAAAAATTCGAATGAATGCTATTAAAATTACTACAAACTCTATTGTTTATAGCGGCATTTAAAGTTATTATGAATTGAATTATCGTAAGCGATCCACACCCTTTTCAATTACTAAGTTTTTGAGTTCTTTTCTCTTTTAGCAATGAAAGATTTCCCAAATTTTCCCACTTCTGCAGAATAAAAGAGATGGATTAAAAATTTTTCAGAGCGAGTTAAAATTGAAATTAAGTGAGATGCGAGAACAACCGCGCAATAATCTTAAAATTTTCCCAATCAGCAAATTATAAAATTCCAAAATCGAGTTAACAGAAGAAATATATTGGAATCGTACTGACCTACTTATTTCGGTCAGCTGAGAAGCTAAAGAACGATCCCAGGTGTCGTAGAGTCGGAGTGGCCCAAGAGGGGTAAATAATACGAGACGAAGGAGCGCTAATTTATGTGCATAGACAATATATACGGTACTTAAGGAAGGTAGGGGAGTATGCGCTACTTATTTATGAATCTAGGGAAAATATTATAAATCAATGGCTCCAAGGGACTTGACGAAATTATTTCAAATTTGAATCTTTCACTTGTTGCGAAATAAACCAAAGTGAACCGGCTCGCCAAGGATCAAAAAAAGTTCGTTCAGTGGACTGTATAAATAATAATTTGTGGTAAATTCGCAAACACACAGAACTGATCAAAGTGTCACTCACCCATGTGCCTCCGTCGGGGAATCTGATCTTCACCAATAGTACTTGTCTATTTTTCTTGGCGGCCGTTCACATTTACACTAATTCTAAGGATGAGGAATATCTTGAGTAATAAGCGTTATATCATAGAAAAAAAACTCGGGAAAAAAACTAAAATGCTATGTTCTTTCCATAAGATCTAGGAACTAATGTCTATTTTAAATTCTCCTCTTCCTCTCATTTTCCCCCCCACAAGTGACTATATCAGTCTGTGTGATACCCCCGCAAAATAAGGTCGAAAGAGTTGAATCATGCAAAAAGAAAAATCCCCATTTGAAATATACAATAATATAAAATCCCTTGGCAAAATTAATTATAATAACAAAAAAACAAATGCGTCAAGACGCAACATAACCCTCCCAAAATTACGCGAGAAAGTTTCCCAAAAAATAAGCCAAGAGATGTTATAGTCTAACAAAATTCTAATGTTCTATAGAAGGTGGGACATACCTTCGTAAAGGACCGAGTGTCCCTTTGGGAGTTTGAATAACAACCGTGTAATACCATCTATACCACCGTGTTCCTCATCTCGAGCTAAATGCCACTTCAATGGGGGGTGAAAGGTAATCTTTGGAAGAACCAAATCACCGGTTCTAATGGAACAAGAGGTCTGTCCATTTTGATCGTTGGGAGGGGTATGGAGGTATTCCGGCCATTTCAACCAGAATGATTGTTGAATTTTCTGAACGATCTGCCATCCTAAACGTCCCATTTTGATATATGGGTCCTCATCTGGCAAGGAGTTTAGGGGCTAGGGTCAGAAAAAACCGGGAGTTAGTGCTGAAACGTCTTGGATCAAAAGGGGTCCTAATGGCCGAGTTCTTGTTTCGATTTGTGTCAAAACTGTATAAAACTCCTCATACGTGGAAGTTGTTCTCCAACCACGCGAATGAGGTGCCCCTTAACATTTTTTCCCGCCTCCATAAACCCCCAAAAAATTAGGTGAAAGCGGGAGGGATTCTGTGGAATGATACCTTCAGTCTCAACACGGTTTGGTCAGATTTTGTCTGGCAGCACCCAAAAATTCGTTCCCGATCACTATATATATGACTACAGGAACCACGACGAGAAACGAAGCGCCGCAACGTCCGGGAGGCATCACTCGAAAGGTGGGGACGCCAACTCTAAGTGAATAGCCTTGGTTGCCATGCATACAAAAAGGCAATATGGCCTTTGCTTTGGAACCACGAGTTCGTCCCAACGTAATGGAAAAATGGACCACCATAGTCTACTCCAGCCTTGGAAAATGGGTTTATTTGAAAAACCTAATGAGGAATATTACCCATGATAGGCTGTGGAGCGGACGGGTTGGAAAAACATCTAAAACACTTCGACAGAATTCACGAATGGTTGTTTGGGACTTAATACCCAGATCTCTGAATAAGTAAGGATGCAATGTTTGATATCCTGGATGCAGATATTTATTATGTGTGCTGAATAACTAATTCAGTAAACTTTGATTGCTAGCGGGAGAGTGGATGTTTTGTTGAAAGACAATTTTTGAAAAGACTAAGCGCCCCCAACTCTCAATACACCTTTTCATCAAAAAGGGTGTTAGTTTTGGGTTTGGGAAGGGTTTCTCTTCGAATGGGGGCAAGTTCATGAGAGAAGGAATCAATCTGGCAAACCTTTTAAAAAATAAAACTCACTAGCTCAAAATCAGCAAAGGAGAGCACCATTTTTATGATTATTGAGAAATCGAATATTATGAATAAAACGTAAAACGAGATAGAATTCGTTTGATTTTGGTTAAAGATGGTTTTCTAATAACTTTTTTAAGGGTTCTGTCTGCACCATGGCAATGCAAAACATTTTTGTGTTTCTTCTTTGGTATCAAAGAAGTGTGAACTTGGGGGAATGGCCCGGGGCCAACCGCCCCGGCTCTCTTAAAGAAAGGCCCCCCCCCACCACAAGGAATTGGAAGTTCCGATGGAAGCAAACCCTAGCTGGATCCGCCGGTTATCTTCCGAAAACATGGTGCCAATGGATCGGAGGGGCATTGTCTTGAATTTTAGTGACACGATTGGAGACAAAACATGTCCATTTATGAGGACTACTTTGTATCCATGCTAGAGCTTGGGGGAATCGGTATAGGCAAAAACTTGAAAAATTCGGGGTTTTTTTTTGAAAACCCTTTGACGTAAAAACCAAATCAGATAAAACAAGGCACCACGCTCGAGACGGGTATAGATATTCTCTTTGTAGGTGATAATTAGACTTGGCACATAGAGGTGTTAGTAATAAGGGTGATCGCTGTGCAAACCTGATGAAATCACAGCCGCATAGCCCTTTTGACTTTTTCATCGGCAAACCCATGCAATTGGCAAGATGAAAAAAAATATGACATAATAAGGCGGGGAACTTGGATTGAAGACACCAAATTCAGATTTAAGCTGAGACCAAAGTTTCATGCCTTCAGGGGAGCACCTATCCCAATCTATACCAATAGTCCATAAAATCTGGATGAGATTCTTTATGAAAAAACACAACAGGACTAAGAAATCCTAACGGATCTAAATTTTTCTAATTCGGAAATAAATCTTTTCTCAGGGTTTATTGAGGGTTTAACTTCGTATGAAAATGAATCGAAACTGGGTTCCATTGAAGACCTAAAATTTTATGACCAACAGGTTTTTCAACCCTGGGGGAAAATGTAAAGAGGAAGCTGGTAAATAGAGGCAATTGGGACTGTTGCTCGCCCCCTTGCTAATTAAAAACCCCCCCTACGAAATTGAATCAGATCTGTTTGAATTTTGGGGTCTGGTAGCGAATGACTTCCTGATAAAAATCGTCAACAAAAAAATTTTTTCCGAATTCCAGCAACGGGCGGACTTTTTCATACCTATATTCCTTGCTAATTGTCGAATCGTATTTATTGCGAAAGGGGAAAGTCAACCATACGTCACTTTTTTAGTCGATAATCTTGAATAGGTTTCCCCAAGGGGAAAACCCCCCAAAATTCTTTGATAGTCCTGGGGATTCTTAGTAAAAATTTTTCAAAATTTTTTTTTTTAACAAAAAAACAAATTGAAAAAAAAACTCAGGAGAATATTAACAGGCGGGCTGCTTTTGGGCCCCGTAAAAAGGTCATTCAAGGACAAACCATTTGAACATTTTGAAGAAAAAACCCCCTAATTTTGGGCGGCGGTTTGGGGAATATAATAAAGGAAACATTGCATTTCCGAAATCAATTAGGGGATTAGAAGAGATTAATCTTCCATGAATTCGAATTTGGGTAAATTCGGGGAATTTCAGAAGACGGGTCCAGGTTTAAAACCCCGCAATATCTCGAGAATCTTCGAAAATTGGTTCAGAATACCGAAAGGGGAACAACATATTTCCGGAATCGGTTCTCGATAAGGTTTGGTTATATATTGCCAGCTAAGATATCATCGGGAGATACGGCGCTGAGGGAATGTTCAATTCCCTAATCGTTTAATAAATTTTTTAAATTACTATCGAAACTAGTAAAGAAGTGTTGACCTCTGCCGAGGGGTTGCCCTTTTTCCATAATTATCCAAAAACCCAGGGCTGGGGGTTATTTATTTAAATTCGGGCTCCACCCTTAATAATTGCGAAAACATCGCCCCCCAAAACATCTCCACGGGGCGTGAAATATTAAAATTTGGGTCAAAAAATTTAAGATTCCAAAAATTCGTTTTTTTAATTGATATATTTGTACAAGGCATATTAAAAGGATTTGGGAAGCACTAAGATCTACAGGTAAAATTTTTTAATTTCCCCCCAGGTTTAATGGAAAAAACCCGATTTGCAGAAATTTTCCAACCCCTTTTAAATCAATAGACTTTCCCCTCGGAGCCTGTTTTCGCAACTTTTTTTCCCAAGAAGGGCCGCTTCTATCAAAAAAGAAGGGGTTGGATTTTCCCCGAAACAAACACCAATCATAGGGGGAAAAAAAAATTTTAAAAGTTCGAAAAAAAAAATTACCAGAAAAGTTTGGGTTTGGGGTAAACGGATTTTGGAATTTTTCATGGACCGGGTTTTTTAAACAAAAGTTCATATCAGACGGGGGGCCTTTGAGGTTTTAAAATCGAAATGTAAGTAAGTATGATGAGAAAGTGAAATTTTCGGCACAGAGAATTAGAGGTACAATGAGGCAGTATGTTTATTTCCCCAAACAATTTGCCCCCCCCCCTTTTCCAGATTGTACCTTTTGGGGAACTTTAAAAGTTGGGCAATTTTTGTGGTGATCTTTGTTAAAAACAAAAATTGGGGTTTAAGAAAAAAATTAACAATAAAACTAGCACGGGCTTTCGATTTCATCCCCTTTTTGAAAAAGGGATGTCGTTTTGGGTTTACTTATCAATTTTTTTTATTGAGTTTATTCGATAAACAACTTATCCACGCATTACATTGTTTTCTAAAAAATCTTTTGGGGTTTTTAGTAATTTTACTTTAAACTTGAGGAAAATTCAAACCTTTTGACATCAGTATCCCCAAAGATAAACAGCATATTGAATAATACAAAAACCCATTGTTTCACGGGAAAACTTAAATTTTCAAGTATCGGAGGTTTTTGAAAAGGTATCCGAAGATGCCCAAAACGAAAATTTTTTTTTTTTTTTGTTTTCAATCGAATGCCAGTGGGGGGCTGCTATTTCTTTTTTTTTTGTACCTTTTTTTAACGAATTGTAGGCAACAATATAGTTTTGTCCCCCCAAATGGGGTACATTTTTTAATTGAAAGCGGGTTCCCTTCAAAAATTTTAAATAGTTATATTTATCAATGTTAGATAGAGAAACGTTGTATGTATCATCAATCAAAAAATCAATGAAAATTTCCTTTTTTCCTATCCCCCCCGAAAATGGGGGAATTCAAGTTTTGGGAAATTTAATGTTACAATTTTTTGGGTTTAACTAGCACCTGAAACTTTTTTCTCGAATAATTGGGTAAATTCCTAATATGATAATAATCCCCATCGAATCTTTCAGTATTTGATTGTGAGAGGTTAAACAGCATTGTCTTGACCAGAAACCTGACTCAAAATATTCGAATGAATGCATTAAAATTACCACAACACTTCTATGTGTTTATGGGGGTTTAAAGTTATTAGAATTGAATTATCGATCAATGCTTGATCCCCACCCTTTTTCAATTCACTAAGTTTTTTTCTTTTTTTTTTTTTGAAATGAAAGATTTCAATTTTTACTTCGGAAATAATAAGGATGAGAGTTCAAATTGTTCAGGCAGTTAAAAAAAAATTAAGGGATGCGGAAAACCGCGCAATAATCATTAAAAAAAATTTTCCCCAACACAAATTTTAAAAATTCCAAATCGAGTTAACGAAGAAATATATTAATTTTTACCTACTTATTTCGGCATGAGAATAAAAGGCGTTTGGGGTCGAAGTCGGTGGGCCCAAGGGGTAAAAAATACGTAGGTGCCTAATTTTGTGCATATGACAATACTATACTTTCTTAAGGAAGGTAGGGAGTAGGGTACTTATTTTTGAATGGCTATGAAATATTATAAATCAAGGTCCAAGGGCTTGACGAAATTATTTCAAATTTGAATCTTTCACTTGTTGGAAATAAAAAAGTGAATCCGGAAAAGGGTCAAAAAAATTCGTTCAGTGGACTGTATAAATAATAATTTGTGGAAATTCGCAAACACAGAATATCAAAAAGTCACTCCCCATGTGCCCCGTCGGGGAATCTGATCTTCGCCCCAAAGATACTTCGTCTAGTCTTCCTGGCGGACCCCCTAATTCACAAAATTTAAGGATGAGGAATATCTTGGTAATAAGCGTTATATCAATGAGAAAAAAAAAACTCGGGAAAAAAAAAAAAATGCTATGTTCTTTCCAAAGATCTAGGAACTCAATGTTTCTTACTTCTCCTTCCGTCTCATTTCCCTCCCACAAGTGACTATATCAGTCTGTGTGTGATACCTCACGCCCAAAATAAGGTCGAAAGAGTTGAATCATGCAAATGAAAAAAATTTCCCTTTGAAATATACAATTAAAAATAAAATCCCCCTTTGGAAAATTAATTATAATAAAAAAAACAAATGCGTCAAGACGCAACATCTTATCTATATTTTATATAATTTTGTTTTGCTCAAACTAAATAAAAAAAATTATTATTATAAACCCTGCCTTTTCACTGTTTAAACTTTTTAGGGGGGCAGAAAGTCCTAGACATTTTCCTAGATACGATCTGACAGGACGTCTATGGACGTTATTTAAAAATATAATCTTGTGACACAACGTTGGTAGAGTCGGGTGCAGATATAAAAAATATATAATTGTTGAGTTCACCAAATAAAACCCTTTTTTTGAAATCCGCCCCCAAAAGGGTCATATTGTGTGCGACAAGAGGGTTTTTTAATGTATCCCAAAGAGATTTCCATATAACACTGGAAAACCCTAAAAGAATTCCTTCAGATTTTTTTTAGCCAGTTTTGTTCTACATTTTGTTCTGTTTGGAGGGATCGTTTTAAAAAGGGGAACAACGATTTGACATTTATGAATCACTATCTTCAGATCAGCGACATCGAATCAATATGGATCAGACGGAACTATGATCCTGTCAATGAAATATCAGACTCTGTGATCAAAACATGGCCCATGAAGTCCGCGACTTAAGTAGAAGAAGAGATCGAAGGAGAAAATGATGAGTCGACGGGGCTCTTGGTAAAACAAAGGTGAATGGAAACAAACTTAGAATTCCTGATTTTCATTCGATAAAAAATTCGGTGGGTATGAAAATCCCCTAATGATGATACTTCATCAATTGACATGTTTCAAATTATTAGATCTCAAAGTTTCATAAAATTTTTTTGATCTTATACATCAACAAACGAATATGGAAAAATTTTGACATTGACGAATAGACCCTTGACGAGACAAAACAGGCAAAAATTTCCCCCTAGGACGAACACAGACGAAATAAGGCATTTCCCCGGCCGTTGCCTATAAATGTGCGAAAAAAAGGCCCGTTTGCGAAAAAGTTCACCATTGGGGAATTTTGGTTCCACCCTTTTTTCCTCATGTACTGGGGCGAAGGTTTGGGAAATTTTTGCCTATCTGTTTCCCCTCGGATCAAAAAGACAAAGTGAAGCCTCTGATAATGCTGGTGAATATTCCAAAGTACTTATTCACCCGATGAAGAACTGTTTTGGGGGAATTCTTGTTACTTTTTTTTTGCGGAAGACTCCATTTTAGACAATATGTCACAGGTAAAAAAAAATAAAAAAAGGTATAAAGTTCTATGAATCCATCCATGGCTACTTGCTCCCAAATGGAAATATATTCAGGCAGAATGCCCCCGGGAAAACCTTCATCAAAAACCGAACAATTAGTTTTTCGTCTTATGCATTTTTATGAAGGGCATATACTATTTATGGACAATTAATTCTAACATAATCTTCTCCAAAAATTTCCCAATTAAAGAACCCCCGTGTAGGAATATTGAGAAAAAAACGCAAAAAAACCCAAAGGGCGACAGAAAAAAAAAGGAAAGGGGGAAATTTCTGGGTATAACCAAAAAATTTATGTCTCACAATGGAATGACAGGAGAGACGTCCTTGTTATCGCTCAAAACCATCCCCCAAATTGGTTTTTCAAATCTTGGGAAAAATCAAAATTAAACGAAAATGAACATTTCAAACATCGACTGAGTTTTACCCGATGACCTCTTACCTCCGCTACAAAACCATTCGGTGGTAAAAAGTTTTTTTCATTTTGATATTACAACTTGGGAAAGCATTCTACCTGTATCGAAAATATTGAAAACAATGATAAACTTTATAATTTTTGAATTCCAGAAGAAATAATCAAGAAACCATTGGATTAGACCCAGAAATAAAAGCTGCATGTTTTTCGGTCCAAAGAAAATACACGACAGCGCACCCCCTTGAAGCCAACTACCATGTTAACGAAAATTGGCCCAAGAAACCCCTTTATAACAGTAAATGAAAACTTTACCTTGAAATGCAGAGTATGCACCAAGGAGACTAGCTATCGATGTAAAAATTGCCCTAATAAAGCCGCTATACCCAGAATGTTTTCAAGAAGGGGGAAATAAAGGGAAGGGAAAACCCCAGCATGACCGTAATATTTTTAAACTTGTTTTGTTATAAGCATAATGTTTGTTTATGAAATATCAGGGAAATATTTCAAAAAAAAGCTCAATTATTAGGTTTTTAAAGGGGAAAATTTTAAACAATTGCCATCCACCGTCTATAGACAATAAATACAAAACCATAATAAGTTATTTGTACCCACTGCCGGGAATAGACAAACATTTTACATCACTACAATTGATTTGACACTGAGTAATCATTGAAGCTGGAGGGGCGCACCCGCTGCAGTTGACGCCGCCGAAACAGTTGGGCCATTTTATACTTTTTTTTTTTTGGCGTCATTAGTACTTGAAAGGCGCACGAGCATATTAAATTTGACAGTTGTCAAATTTAAAAAATTTGTTCTGTATTTGTTTTTTTCGTGACAGTTGTGAATTGAGAAGATGGAAAATTATCATTTGGGATCTCTTGGTGTTATTATATGCGGGAATTCTAAAACTGATGAAGGATGGGAAAGAAGAGGGGAGAGACGCTCCAAAACAAGACCTAAAAATAGGAGAAGTGAAAACAAAGCCACATATTTCTTAAAAAAAGGGTTTTTGGATCATGAAAATTTTCAAATTGACAAGAATGATGTTCCAATATTGGATAAACTCCATCAAATGGTATTTTCCAATCTTTCCCTTTTAAAAGGATATTACAGATGGTATATGTTCTCAAAAAAAAATTGGCAATAATATTACAGTGAGTTTATTCTTGGTTGTTGAAATTGCATTTTTTTAGATTATAGATATAGATATTTTTTTTCATTATTTTTCACAAGGAGGAACTATGTTGAATTTGGCTTGGGCATACCAAAGGGGAGCGACAACAGTTCATAAGATCATACATGAAACGTGTATTGTAATTTGGGATGTTCTTTCACCAATATGTTTTATTTACTCCATCTTCTAAAAAAAGTTTGGGATAAATTTTGGGCAAATGGTTTTTTTTGAGCAAGGGAAATTTTTCCCTTTAATTGTCTTGGTGCAGTGGATGGAAACACATTTCAATTCATTGTCCTCCGAATAGTTTTTCCTTTTTATATTACAATTATAAGAAGTATATCAGTATTGTCCTCATGGCGGCTTGTGTTTCCCAAATTATCTATTCACAATGATAGACATTGGAGCATATGGATCTCAGAGTGATGGTGGAGTTTTTTAAGAATAGTATATTTGGCAAACGTCAATGCACGTACCCCCACCAAAAATAGTTCCTGGCACAGACTTTGAACTACCCTATTGCTTGATAGCAGATGATGTTTTTCCCCTTTGAAGGGTTATACAGTGCGACCTTTTCCTGGGAAAAACCTTAACGCTTTCCCCCAAAAAAAATATTCAATTATAGACCCCGAGAGAAAAAAAGAATCATTGAAAATGATTTGGTATTTTAGTGGCAAGATGGAGGATTTTAAAAAACAACCTATTGTTGCCCAAATAGATAAAAATTCGACAACATTGTAAACGCTTGTGTTGTTCTACACAACTACTGCAAATTAAATGGAGTTGGTAGAACACCTATTACAAATTATTGTCCACCGGGATTCATTGATCGTAATGATTAGGATATTAAAGGGGTTGGCGTGAAGAACTAGCTGGTACACCTTTAAGATCCGTTGGGAGTTTTCCCTTACAAAAAATTTCCCCTAGTGGGGTGAATAAGGCAGTGCGTGAAAAATTTCCCCGGAATATTTTCTATCACCAGAGGGGCAGTTTGCAGAAAAAAAAAGAGGAAGGACCCCCCAGTCACCGTTTAATTTTGATTGGCCCCAAATTTTTTTGGGGGGTGGCATTGTTTTTTTCCATTGGGGTATGAATAACAATAAAATATTTATTTTTTTCCCCAAAATACTATCTTTTCTAAAAAAAAATACTTGGGTTTCTTTATAGATTTATGATTGGGAAAGGTGGATTTATAGATTGCGACGGGGACCCGCTGTAGTTGGGAAAAAATTTTTCGTAGAGCGAGTTTTATAAGTAAAAAATTCGACATTTGTCAAACGCCAAAATGTTTATGTTTAAACATCTGTCTGGTGAACTAGTAATAATTTCCCATGTCAATATTTTTTAAAAAATTAACAGAAACTTCCAGAGAAATTAAATATAAGTCTCAACCCTTTTATCTGCTCCAGAAAAAAAATTTCGTTTCATGTCATTTGTTCGTTGTCGCTGCCACAGGAGATAAAAAATTGGCCATCTTGGGGCAGCAGCGGTAGCGGCTACAAATATATAAATGCACGACTACACTTCAACTTCGGGAAAGGCAGCGACGACGACTGCATTTTCGATTTATAAATCCAACTTAAAGAGGCACCATTGTTTAAAAATTCATATTAACCCCCCTACTGCAAAAACAATTCCATTTTGGTTTTTAAAGATTAACTTTTTTTTTCTCGCGATAAAATGTCATTAATGAGAAACAAAAAAACCTTCCATCATCCGGTTTTCCCCCACACCAGGTATTTTGGTTGTCTATATCTCAACGTATTCAAGATGTTAACCTCAAATTTCTGTATGCGTGTGAATCTTTCAATAGTCTCTGTGACGTGGGAAGTTTGATGCTCTTTTTTTATAAAAAAATTTAAATAACAATTCGCAAAAAAAAATTTATATCAAATATAGATTAACTCATTTTTTTAAAAAGTTTTATACCTTGAATTATCCCAAAAAGGGCTATCTTAGGGGGAAAAAATAGGACGAAACCAAAATGGTTTCGTATATCAATACTCAATTTGCATCAATTCTACCTGTCAAATATGGCTTCATACCCCTACTCATTTTAGCTTCAATTCTCCCCGTCAAATTGGTTTTATGCATTGAGTGGTACTTTTTTATTCACAGAATGGAGCCTGCTCGTTTTTATGGGTCATCTACGCTTCAACACCATCCCTTTGGAAGGGTTAGTGAGTGAAGACAATCAGCATCTGCAGTGGGGGATGAATAAATTTATTTTGTGACGTCAAAAAAAAGAGACGATATTCGGGAAAAATTTTGGGGAGCAAAAAGAATAGAACCCGATAATAGAAACTGACACTGGAAATTTTTCGAAAGGGCCGCATCCCAATAAAAAACTTTGGGAAAATTTTCCCCTTTTTCCCCATGCAATATTTCAAAGCTATTCAAAGGTTTCTTGATATTTACCCAGTCCACAGTGTGTTGTGTGTTATTTTAATTGAAGAAGCTTCCATTATCCCTTTTTAAAATTTTTTTGGGGAAATTAATGAAAAAAAAAAAGACTGCATAAAATTTGCAAAAAAATATAAAAAGGGGAGAATAATGCGAGATAAAGTGACCCTTTTTTTTTCAGTGACAATCAGTTAAAACCCTTTAAAATTTATTAATAAAGACATGGTTAATCATTTGACCCAACAGCTTTATATGAAAAATTTCCCCCACCCTAACGCTGTTGACCCCAAACAAAATTTTTGGCAGCCTTATTTTTTTGAAAGGGGGTTCTTATAAAGAGTCATTGGGAAGTTATGCTAAAAAAAAGGGGACAAACAACAGTAAAAAAAATTTTTTGGGGAGAAATCAGTGACTTGATGTACGCTTTCTTTCGATCCCGGATAGAATTTCCGCCCGGGGGAAAGCCCCATAAAAAAAAGGGTTTTCATGGATCGGACAGTTTCCTGGTGTTTTGGGTATGTTGTACCCATTTTTGCAATTTACCCCCTTTTTGGGATAGAAAAACATAATTATGTAAATAAAAAGGATATCATTCCAAAATATCCAACTTGAAAAAAATTTTTTTGAATTCTTAAAACGTACACAATTTGTTTTTTTTTTTTTTCAGATTTTGGGAAAATTTGGGTTTATATTAAATGTAAACCCTTGGGATGGGGGAACATGATTCATATATATGGAGAAGATCACAATTCGGAAAGAGCTACAAAATTTTTTGAAGCTGGGATACAAACTCGTGGTTAGGGGGATTCTGGTTATCCGTTAGAGCCTTGGCTCATGACCCCAAAAACCTAATGCTGCTGGGGGAACCCCCGGAAATGCGGTAAAACTTTCAATGCATCAGGGTTTTTAAAAATGAAAGTTCTGAAAACAGTTCCGTTGTTTATTAGGCGAAGGGAAATTTTAGAACCCCCAAAAAAAAAAGTAGGAACAATATTGTAGCTTGTTGTTTTTTTTCCAAAAAATATGTGAAAAAGGAAGATTGATTAATGATGATTTTCCCGAGATTTTACCTCCCAACCAGGTGCAAAGTTTGAAAATGCCAGAAATGATGGAGATAAAGGGGTAGAACCAGAATTTTTTTTAATAAAATATTTTTAAAGGGGGAATTGTTTAAAAGACTTTTATATAGGAATAAATAAAAACCCAATTATGTGAAAATTTTTAAAAATTTTTATTTTAAAAAAAAAAAAACGAACAAAAAAAAATAAACTTGGAACTAAAAAATTAAAAAAAAAAATTTTAAAATTTTTTTGAAAAAAACCCCCAAAAAACTAGATACGCATTTCGATGTTTATGGTTATGTCATTCGTGAAAATAATTAACTAAATTGTCAAAATTTTTATTTTTAAATTAGTTTATACTGATGATCCATAGTTATCAAAATTTTAATCAAAAAAGTAAAATTGGGGGGAAAGTTTTTTTATATTTTTTCCTTGCAAACCCCAAATTTGTTACTCCCCGTTTAAACAAAAAAATGGCAAAAAAAAAAAAAAAATGCCGAACTATTGCAAAAAAATACCCATTTTGGGGGGAAAACAAAACTCTATCAAAGCAAAATAAGACCAATTTTTTTAAAATGTCTACTACTTTTTTTCCCCTCGATGCTAGAGATCCTAAATTAACTTTAAATTTTTTTTTCTAAAATATTAACTAGATCATTATGCATGCTGAGCATTGTGTCTGTAATTTTCCCCCTTTTCTTAATTTCTTTTTTTAACCCCCTGCTCAACAGTAGTTTTGCGTTTCACCCCCCTGTGAGCATTCTTTGGGGGGGGGAAAAAAATGGGGGAAATTTTTGTTCAGTCATTTTTATATTTTTTTTTATGTCATACGTCGTATCATTTTTTTTTTTAGTATTTTCATTTAGAAAAAATTTTTAAGTGGATACTTTTACGTTTTGGGGGGCTTGGTCTATTTGGTAAATGTGGGGGAGCCCCCCTGGGTAGGGTTGTGCTTTATTTTGGGGGCACTAGAATCGTTTTTGGAACCAATTGTTTGACAAAGTCCCCGCTTGATGATACTGGAGAAATTCCTGACAAAACAGTTGAAGTCGGCTTTATTTGTTTCCCAAAATTTGATTATTGATTATGGGTTTTTTCATTTTTTTTTTTTTTTTACAGGAGGCATAATATCTTGTCCATGTTGGGTTTTCCCAAAAAAAGTCTACGTTTTTCAGACCTTTCTTCATTATTTTGAGGGTTACCCTCATAAGAATTTTCCCATTAGCAAAAAATAGTCTATTTTCCCCCAAAATAATTGTTCAATACATGGTGGACCACCCAGTTTTGCTTTCATAAGATTTAATTCCACCTGCTTTCCTTTAACTTTTTTTTTCCAATCGATGGGGGCTGTTTTAAAACAAACATATTTGATATTTTGTTTGATAAAAACAGACTTTGCCATTGTTTCTTTGGGTAAAAATTTTAATTTTTTTTTCCATTCCTTTATTGTTTTTTCACCATAACCGCAAAATTTTTCTTATTTGAAAGTTCATCCCATAACTCTGTCTGATTCAGTCACCTCCCCTTGAAATTTGTGGGAAGATTTTTGGGTGTTTTCGGGAAAATCTAAAAGCCTTATGATCCCATTCACCCCCTTTTTAAGTTTCAACAACCCTAACCTAAAACGATACTTCGTGTGGGGTTTTTTAAAAGATTTCATGCGGGGTTTTTGGGAAAAGGGAAAAAAAAATTTACAAGGCGCTACCAACTTTGTCCTTTAAAACAAGATTTATTGGGGTTTTGGCGACGTGACGTCACTAAAATAAATTTTTTTCATCGTGCCCCCCGCTGATTCAGATGCGGTATGTTCCTTCCCTTATTTCCCCCCCTCATAAGGGAAAAATCCCCAATCATCCCCCAAAAACCCACAATGATTCATCGGGGTTTTTTTTTTGTTCCGGGGTTTTCCCAAGAAAAAGGGTATCCTGTAATGTTCAGAGAACATCGTGGGGGAAAAAAAAGAAAAAGGGGGGGTTTGGGGTTTTTCTTAAATTTCTGGGGGGTTTATGCCCGGGGGGAAAAACCCCCCCGGCTTTTAGGGGACAAAGCCTCGCTGTTCGTTGGATGAACGAGTCTTTGGAAAATGGGTGTTCTGCAAAAGGGGGCCAAAGTGACCACGAAGGGGGTGTGACTGAACTTGACGGGGGTTTTGTCGAAAGACTGCCAAAACAGGAAAAGATTGTTGATATTTTCAGGAACCCCCCATGAAAATATCTTAAAAAGGAAAAATCCCCAACTTTTCTACGGTGTTCCAGACAAGTGAGCGAGTTTGTGGGGAGGCATCACCGACGAGACAATTTTCCCTTTTTGGGCAGAACCCCAAAAGCCTCAGGATATGTTTGGTGCCGCGCTCCAAATATGGGAACAGTTTTCCCGGGGCAGGTCGGATCTGTGCCTTATAAAATCAAAAACGCTGAGGGGGGGGGGAAATAGCTCGGCACGAAAAAAAAACCAAGTTTTGGGATGCACTTTGGAAAAGGGGCCTCACGTGTTTTTTTCCCCGGAAAGGTTATTGCTGATAGTAATACCCCCCCCGATATGGATGCCAGTGGAGGGTTTTTACCCCCTGACAAAGTTATGTTGGGGCACAGTGAGATCGGCTTTTTTAAAACATCCCGTGTTTTGTTTGCAAAAAATTTTCCCCCCAAATTTTTTTAGACCCCACCGGGGGTTGTTGCTAATCCATATTTATATTTTTAAATTTTTTTTTTCCTCGTTCTTTTGGGGGTTTTCCCCGGGCTGAAAAAGGGGGCCCTGGAAGAGAAAGCGGGGGGGAAAAGGGTACTATCATGGGCAAAGCTGTTTTACTGGAAAATGAAGTTTTTTTCAACGGGTCGTTGATGTGAAGTAGAAATAGGGGGCAGAATAGATCCTTGCGGAACACCAGCATTTATAGTGGGGCCCAGATAAAGCTCCATCGAAACTACATGGAAAACCTGTTTGAAAAAAAACTAGCAAGCAGAGAACACAGCTGAGGGGCAAGCCATAAGACGGAAGCTTGGCGAGGAGTCCCTGGTGCCAAACTCGATCGAACGCCTTGGAGATATCTAATGCCACAGCTAAAGCCCATACCAATAGATACCCGCCAATATATGTGAGACAAGCGAGCAGGTCACCAGTTGATCTTTTGATGGCAAAACCATTTGCCTATTTTTTACAATTCCTGATCTTCCAGATATTTCGACCCTGGGGGGGATGGTTTTTCCCAAAGGCCCTTTTTGAAATTGATGCAGTGCGATGGGGTTTTGGGGCAAAGGTAGGGCCTTTTGCCTTTTAGGGACTGGCTGTACTTTTTAAAAATTTTTTCCCAATTGAAATTTTTTAAAAAACTAAAACCCACAAAAAAAAATAATTACTAGGGTGGGTAATGGTTTCAAGAGTTTGTTTGTGAATAACTTTTGAAATTCCCCTGTATTTTTGGGGCCCCATAGAATATGGATGATAAAAATGTCAAAAAAAACTATAAAACAATCAATTTCATACACTATCAAAATTATTATAACTCATAATTGCCCCAAAAGACAAAAAAAAATCAAAAATTTTCAAAATTTTCAGGAATAAACAGTAATCAACACATTTATAAATTTAAAAAATACGTATATGAAACTGTAGCTAACAAAAGTAGAATGATGGGGAAAAGCTGTCTTTTTTTTAAAAAAAAAAAAAATTTGGGAAAAATTTTGGGGGAGTAGCAATGAGATGGTATCAGAAGAAAATTTTTTGAAATTTGTGAATAATGATAAGGTGGAAAAAAAATTGTATATAAAAATTATAAAAATAAATATAAACAGTAAAAAAAAGACAATTTAGTGCACCAATTCAAAATTCAAAAAAAAAAAAAACAAGGAGAAAAGATGGAAACTGGGGGATAAAAAAAAAAAAAGCCTTGGGGGGATCGAAAATAAATTTCCAAGCGGATGCCAAAAAATTTTACAAAAAAATTAATAATCCCATTTTGGGGGAAAAAAAAAATATTATTTTAAAAAAAAACATATCCACGGATCCCAAAAGCTGTTTCCGCATCTAAATGTTCTTATTCATGGTATTCAGTCCTGACAGCGATTGGAGAGAGGAACCCTGATTCATGGTTTTAAGTAGAACACCAACGTTCCCAAAACCCCCTATAAAACTTTTAGTGCTTTTCCTTTTTGAACTATTTCACCAATAACTTTTTCCCCCTTTAAGAACTTTATTCCTCTATTTTGAACAAAAACGAAAACGCCCTCACGGAAAAAAGTGAGGGGTTTTTTTCATCCATGATCTGATTTTTTTTTTATCCGTGAATATTTGTTTGATTCACCCCAGTATAAGTTATTTCTCTAGGCCAGGTATTTTAAGTCTTCCCGAATAAAGGAATAATTGCTTTTTGATACTTTTTTTTTTTTTTCTACAATGATCAACAAACATACCTACGATCATTGAATAAATTAAAAATTTGACATATCAAGCTTTGGCTTTTCCCCAAATTCTTTGAACCGGCTATCTGAGATGGGGGGGGTTGGGAAAAAGGAAAACAATTGTCAGCTACGTGACGAAGAAAAAAGGGCTTTTCCCTTTTGGGAATTATTTTTTACAGCATAAATACAGGGCAGAAAATCTATTTATATCATATCAATTTGGCTCAAAAAAAAATACCGAAAATAATTATTTAAAATTTTAATATAAAAAAAATAATATATATATATATATATATATATATATATATATATTAATTACAATATTTTTTTAAAAAATTCAACATTACATAACAATATATATGGTTTGATTTTGGGTGCCCCCTAAGTCCCCAATTTTTTTTACTTTTGGGTTCCTATTTAAAAATTCTCACTGGGCAAAAACCAATTCCCCTTCCAGGAGATAGACCCCCCTTTTTCCTATGTCAATGAAGGTTTTTTTTTTTTAAACCCCCAAAATTTAACGTTCAAAGTCAGGGATTCTGGAAACCAATACGATGTGTCTTCCAACTTATGGAGGTTATGAATACAAACATAACTCAAACGTACAAAAAATACCTTAAAAAAAAATGATAAAATTTTTCCCCAAAAAAAAGCCCCAAAAATTTATTATATTCTATTAAAGTCTGAAAACAAAATTAATTTTAAAAAAAAAATGAACAGTTGAGTTATTCGTTGTTGGGAAATACATGCACTCATTGAAGTTCAAAAAAAAACCCCCACAGTTCAATTTTTTAAAAAACCAAAAAAAAATATTATCATTTGCAATTGCTGAATAAAAAAAAAAATGTCATGTAATAATACTTATAAATTCCTAAATTAATTAACAAAATCTCAAAACCCCCCTTTTTCAAAGAAAATACTAAAAAAAAAAAAATTTAAAATTTGGGATTGTGAAGAGGGAAAATTTATTTTTTATGACTATCTCGACTGTTTTTCCCAAAGGGGGAAAAAATTTAAAAAAATTAGCATTCATAGTTTTTTCCCCAAAAATTTCAAATGTTTTTCCATAGTGGGGTTTGAGAGAGAAAAATTTTTGGGAGGACTGTTCGTTTTTTGGGGAAAAAATCTAGCGAGCAACATGATTCAAGGAAAAAAGAAAAAAATTTTTAAAAAAAGGGGGGGAAAAAAATAGTCTTAATGAAAACAATTAAAAAAAAAATTTTGGGTTTTCCCTCTGAACACAATTTTTTGGGGAAAATTTTTTGGGTTTTTTTTTCTTTCATCTCAAAAAAAATTTTTTTTTTGGGCCCCCGCCTTTGTAATAAAAATTGTTTGGGGGGGCATTCAAAAAAATTTTTCCCAACCAAAAAAATGATAATGACACATCATATTAAAAATAGGTAGACAACATATTTTCACCAAGAATATTTATTAAAAATTTTTTTTAAAAACCTTTTTTTTCTTTTTTTTTCCCCCCAAAACCCCACACACACTAGTTATATTTTATTAAACCCTTTTTTAAAAAATAATGTTTTATTTTTAAATTTTTTCCCCAGTTCAGCCCCCCCGGGCAAATTTTTTGGGGATTCCAGAACCATTTAAAAAGAAAAGGCTAGCATGAGCAAAAAAACCCAAAAATTTTTGAACAAAAAGGAAACTTAAGCCAAAAAGGGGAATTTCCCAAAAAAACCCCCTTTTTAAAAAATGTTGATGTGGGTTATTCAGTCAGAATGAATGATTTTGCCCCAGAAGCTATCAGGCTATGCTAGAGCGAGGGGAGAGATGGGGGAGGGGTTTTTTTATTCGAAAAATGAGCTCCCCCCAAAAAAAAAAACCCAACCTTTGGACATATTTTTTTTTGGAAAAAAAAAATAATGAGATGTGAAATAAAAAAAATTTTCATTAAAACCCCAAAAAACATAAAATAATCTTAATCTATTACATATATAATAACGGGGAAAAAAATATTTCAATGTAAAATTTCCCCATCAGAATTCAATAGAAATGATGGGGGGTAATGCATAAAGGGGTTTTTTGAATTCATTTTAATTTCTTTTTAAAAACCCCCCATTATATTAAACATGTTGGGAAAATTTGGGAGGGGAGCCCGGAAAAAACCCCCTTTTAATTCAACAGGAGGGGGGCCATTTCATTTCCCCAAAAAATTTTAATATCATATTTTTTTTTTATATTTTTTTTTAATTTTTTGGGGGTTTTTTTTAAAACCTGTCAAAATGTAATTTTTTTTTCAATATTAATTACAACTTTTTTTTTGGGGAAACCCTTTTTTAAAAAAAGGTTTAAAAAAAATAATTTTTAATTTTTTTTTTTAGTTACTTCTTTTTGGGGGTTTACATTGAATATTTCATTGGGGGAAAAAAAAAAGTTTCCTTTTGGGGGGGTTTTAAAAAAAACATGATTAATCCCTTATCCCTATGAATAATATATATTTGAAAAAGAAAAAAGATTATTTAAAAGGGGGAAACCCTTTTTTCAATTTTAGTGATATTTTTAAAGAAAAAAATAATTGAGGTTTTGCTTTTATTTCATTGTAATTCAATAACAGAATCTAATTACAAATTTAGATTATATTCAACTTTTCATTCATTCAAAAAAACCCCTATTTAGCAGACCAGTGTGAAGTCAGTGGCCATTTTTGGGGGGGCCCTTTTTTTTTGGCGGCCAAATGATCAGTGGGTGCCAGGGTGATTCAAAATTCCTTCGAATTGTTAAAAAACAAAAAAAGTTTAAGACTTGGGGAAATTTTTAAAGGGGGAAATTTTTTTTAACAGAAAATGGTCGAACACAACAAATGGAAAAAATTAAGATTGATATACCAAGATATATTTGATATGCTTTTTTGATAAAAAAATTTTTAAAAAAAAACCATCAAAAAAGTTTGAAAAAAGGGTATTTGGAAATTTTTCGAAAAGGGGGTATATAATTTTACCAAGAGATGATTGATTTGCAGGCTGGAAAAAGATAGTTAATACTTTCGATATTTCAAAAAAAAAACCAAGAGATGATTTATTTGCAGGCCCCCGGGTAGTTTATACTTGTTTTCGAAAAAAAAATATAGACTCACCATCAAAAATGTTTAACCAAGATCAGTTTTTTGGGGGGTGTTACTGGAAGGTATATAATGATATAAAGAAGATGATTGATTTTTTAGGGCCCAAGGGTATTTATATTGATTTTTTAAAAAAAAATTTCCCAAAAAAAATTTTAGGGTCGATATTTGGATGTGTTAAAGGGTATAAGATATCCAAAAATGATTTGATTTTGAAAGAGTAGTTTTGTGTATCGAAAAAAAAAAAAACCCACTCTCAAAAAAAGTTTAGCCTGGTTCAAAAACTTGGTATATCGTTATATAACCTCCCCATTCAACAAAAATAAAAACTGAACGGGTTTTAAAATTTTTAAAAAGGGGATTTAGATTTTTTTTAAAAAAAAAATTTTTAAACTACTCCTTGGTAAACAATCACCCCAAACAAAAAAAAATCTTTTATTTAAAATAGAACGTACTGTAAAGAGTGGCCGAGGATGGTAACGGGTTGTGGGGGATGTGTCCCCCAAAACAATGCCCGGGCCGGTCACTAGGTCCTATGAGTCTAGCAACTTGGTTGCGGGGGGGGAAATGTACTATAGTTTTCCCCTCCCCTCTCAATTGGCGATGATAGATTTATGAATATCCCCGGGAAATCCCCCGGGTTTTAAGGTTTTTTGGGGTATTAAACAATTTTACAAATACAGATATATTCCTGTGTCACTTGTTTATAAAAGTCCAAATTTCATCACTTCAGAAACACTTTTACATAGTTGTATAAAATTTAAAGATTCAAAAAAAACAAAGACGATTCCATAAATGGGCTGAACTCTTATAAATTTCAATATTGTCTTGTGAAAATGTAAAGTTTTTTTAATTTGGGAGTTGTTTTCAAACGAGTTAAATTAAAAGAAAGTCGTCTGGTAGCTTTTAATGACACACTTTCCCAAAGAAAAAAGGGGATAATGGGCCTTGGTAGGGGAAAAAAACAAGAATATATTCTAGTGCGAGGGACAAACACCTCCGCAAGGGAAACAGAGTTCGCGCCCAGAGAACCGGAAAAACGAGTCAACGTCATTAGAAAAAAACATTTCATCCCTATCGTCCGAATAGGAACCCAACCTGGGTAAGGGGGTTTGCAAAACGGAGTCAGTCGAATTAAAGGATCGTCGATTTCGATTTCAACCAATTCAGGACGATCTGGGTCAGGAATTAAAGCTAGAACCCCAGACGAATAAAGGATATCTGTTTTGGGGAAAAGATAGGATGGAAAAAAGGGGATGGTTTTTGGGGGCAAGGAAACGGGAAGAAGGAACCATTTAAGGCGATAAGGGGGGAAGAGGGGGATAGGATGGGGTATCATTACAAGAGGGCAATCCACAAAGAACCTTTTTCCCAGGGAAAAATGAACTGGGAAAATTTTGGTAATTTATCGATACCCCGGAAGGAGGTAAAAATGTATTTCAGAACAATTCCGAGGAGTTACAGTCAAAATGACGTTACACCCCTCCCCATGAAGGGGCCCCACAGATTATTGGAGCCACCAAAAAAAGTATAATGGTAAATAAAAAAAATTTGGTTACCTGTAATCCTATCCAACCAGACTTTAAAACTGTTATATAGTTATACCAAACTTATACGGCCAATAATATTTGGCATAGATTGATGTATCAATATGATCGTAAAATATTTTTTTCCGACTAAATCATTAACGTTACGAATCAAGATACAGTCCTAAATGTTCCTTTACCACCGTACCGGGAAACCACCGGAAATTTAAAATTTTGAACCAGAGGAGTTTGAAAGGTTTTTTTTACCAACATCAATGTTGTTGAGTTAATGGGTACAGAACGAATTGAAGGGAAGAAACTTTTTAAATGTAATTTTTGTTCAGTGAAAAAACGGGTCTAACAAAAATTTCGGAAAAGAAATCATATTTCCCGTTCCTTGCGCCCAGACCACCAAGTGGGGGGGAAATTGGTGGGGGAATTAAAAAATTATTGAGCTTGCATCACCTTAGTCCCAATGACTGTGGTGGGGGGAAGAAAGACAAAGGGCCGAATTTTTTGATGCTAGAGAATTGAATAATAGAATGATTTCTGATATAGAAAATCAACCCGATTGACAAACTCCGGGGAAAAATTTTATAAATTTTAATTTTTTTAACTTTCCTGAGATTCAACCTCCAGCCCACTTGCAGGGTTTCCCAAAGGAAAGCCCGAGTTGGCAGTATACTGCATTTTTATACAGTGGTTCTCAAAAGTCCGCTCCCTTTTTATTTTTGGGAAAGTTATACATAAACGGACATTTGGAAACTGAATATTAAAGGTTTTTAAACCCCCACTAGTGATGATAGATGCGAAATCGTCAAAAAAAGACGTCACAAGGCCATTTGACCAATAATTTTTTAAAAAAAACCATACGGCAAGCAAAACCCCCCTTTTTAAAAAGGG
>JAFIRS010004549.1:0-83121 GCA_018342105.1 Gonioctena quinquepunctata
ATTTTCATCACAGAATCAATGGAGCAGAAAATCTCTATTGATCGGCCTACTTCTGTATATGAGGAAATGCATTGATAATTGGACCTTCAAATTTGAGTTCACTCTATCTATAGAAAAATCTGGCAATACTTACCCCCAAAATATTGAAGTAAGTGTCTGATATTTCAGTCAATACCCATCAGAAATATCTAAGCATAATCCTAGATACAAAACCAACCTGGACTCTCCATATCAACCACATAACCAAAAAATGTGGAAAGTGTATCAAAATACTCAGATGTATATCTATAGTAGGATGGAGTATCGACCCGAAAATTGCATTGCATCTATAGATCGTGTATTCGTTCTATCATTGATAACGGATGCTACTTATACAAAAAACAAATCTCATGAATCTAGACAGAATTCATTACAGACCTATGAGAACCTGCTTGGAAGCATCCAGATCCTTTTTCTAAAATATTGGCTGAGGCTCAGAAACCACCTCCCAATATTGGAAAAGACTTCCTATATGAAGAAAAATCGATAGAGGATAGAGCCTATGATACTCGAGGGCTCCTCAATAAAATTGAAACACTAGCTCTCCAGAATATCGATAACTTCTATCCAGAATAAAATAAGTTCTCCACCTCTTGCTGATCCCTTATACAATACTGAATGAAATGATCGTTCCTACCAGCATCAAATTCCCCTCTTACTCAGAATCAACTACACTTTACTGAAAAGCTATACTATTCATATTGTACAACTTCAATAACTATCATCACATTTACAAAGACGGATCTGAAAAGGGGAAATTTTACAGGCTGTGCGTTTCTACCGGAAACAAATGAAACCAAATAATACTGACTCTCCTTTACAGCGTCAATATTCACTGCAGAACTCTTTGCCATTGGGAAGGCCATGAAATGGATTTCAGATAATAACGTTCCATTAGTGACTGTTCTGACAGATTCAAGGTCTTGCCTCGAAGCACTAGCGAACAATTCTGTAAAAATTTTTGACAATACATTGTTGTGTAATATCAGAAAATTATTTAATCAAATTAGGGTGAACCAAGGACAAGTAGTCTTCATTTGGGTGAAAGCACTTGCAGGAATAAAGAATAATGAAATAGTAAATCGATCATATTGTAAATAAGGCGATGAGATCCGACGCTTTCGATAATTCCACAATGTACAAAGACATATATCGAAACCTAAAATGTGGATCGATTCCACTCATAATTAGAAAAAACCCATACACATCAAACCATCTATCCAAACTGTATGCCACATATATTTGAATATAGTGTTGACAGGTATTATTTCACAAGCCTGACACGGCTGAGACTTGATCATGGAAATTTTCCAGTGCACATAAACAGAAAAGGTCTACATAATAACACCCTTCTTGCAACAACAACTGCGATGGAGACTTCTTCAACTGTGGTCATCATGCACGAGAAACAATGGAATTATATGCATCGTTATTTGAGCACCATGTTCTCCCACCGCTCAATTCAGCCCATCTCCTCAACACCTATTCAAAAGACAGCAATGATATCCTTTAAGTTTCTTGAGAAACACTAACACACATATTTGAGTCATGCGCACATCAATTGCCTGCGGCAAATAGTAATATAATGCCATTTCCCCCCCTCCCAAAAAGGAGTATGACTTATTATTATCGTCTGAGTGGGGTTTTCGAATTCTATGATGACCACTGCGCAGAATCAGGGCGGCATAGTATAATGAATATGACGAAGTGAGTATATAGCTAAGCTTATTCCGAAGATTCAAACCCAAAATGAATGGTATTTTTACGACTATTAATAACGGATGTCATTTTAATTGAACCTGGTGCTTTTGGTTGTTTTCATTGAATGTTTGAGAAATAACTGTGTTACAAAATGAGAGACAAAACTCGAAGGAAAACTAATATGGTAAAATAACTAATATGGTAGAAATCTCTAGAGCTCTGTTGAGCTATCTGTATCTTGTAAGGGGGAAACGAGAATATAGCATCATGTTATTACACTATTGGTATAACAGAGATGCCCCCACTTGAAGAAGACATTAAGCCAAACAATCCATTTTGTGAGATGGAAAAAATATCGAGTAAACCTACTTAGAGGAAATTGACAAATTTGACAATAACTGTGAAAAACACAACTCTGAGTTACCCATTAAAAAAAAACAGTGTAAGCTCCCGACGCCAAAAAAAGTGAATTGAAAAAAAATTTTGAGCAATATCGTAGGCAATGAATGTCTCAAACGGTACATTACTGACGAATTGTTTTTTTTTTTTCACATATCTTCAATTGCACAATTCAAAAAAATATTAATTCTGAAGTAAATCCACTTATTTTCTCCGAATAGAATCTATTCATAATATTTCAGATCACCCATACGAACCAAAATTCACTAGTACCTGAGCAATAGAGAATATTCATCTTTGAGAAATAATATAGACATATAAGAAACGGGCAATGCCGTGATCAGTACCATTTCCTTAAGTATTTGTCGAATTGAGTCGTTGGCACTTTTTCGTTTCATCAAGTTTCAAAAACTGCAATCAACATTGATATCCTCTACAGAGAGTTGCACCATTTTCTGGTAAACGAACTACTCACATAAGAATTATCAGTTGAATTATGGCGTGTTGGTGAATTCCCACATGAATCACATTTATAGTATAATTTCAACACTTGAAATAAATTCAATGAGTAGTCATCCAGAAGATATTGGCTCATATTGGTGGAATTGATCCCCTGATCTCTTCCTTTTACATTTTTATGTTGTGGGGATATGCGAAAAAAGATTTTATTAACACGCTCTATCAATAGTCGTTATACATCTGAACAGCACTATACAAGCTTATATTTCAATCAAGAAACATGTGTATTATCAAAAAACAGGAGGGGCGTATGAATGTATTGACTCATAAGTTTTTTTTCCCCTATATCACAAATTCACCTTCAGCTGAACAATAAAGAGTGTGAGGTTTCCACTGTAATATGGGTCAAAACCAGTAAAAAATACACGAAATGAACCAAAAATTGTATGACTCCTTCATGTTCTTCCTGAAAGTTGAAAACCGCATAAATTATTGGAAGTTATTGCTTTTGATAAAAAATATCAGAAATTGAAATTGGCCCTCAGTGGCTTATGATTTATATTTTAGTAAGTACGATAAATTGAACAAATCTGAAGTTTGTTTACTACTGAAACGTTTCTGTATCTTGTTTCGTTACGGTGATTTGAAAAAAATAAAAATATTTTATTATTATCTCTTCTCGGAGAATCCTCCATTTGATATAAGTATCACATTCCACCTCTTGTCCGCCCTGAAAGAAGAAAAAAAACAATCACATAATTTGTTCCTCCTACGTCTTATCGTGTTGCTGACAGAAGTAATACAAAAGTATTCGAGCAATCAAACAAAAAAGCTTTCTTCACACTTCATTTCCAGTAATGACACCAGCAGATTCGAACAATAGTTCTTTCTTTATTTTGATCCCATCTGAAAAGCTTGCGGTCTGTTCGGAATTGTCGAAATATAAAACGAAGGATTTCTATTTCTGGGATCCTTGGTGACATGTCTCTAATGGCTGTGATATTTCGTTAATTTTTTTTATTGCACATCACCCAACAGATATCTATTTACAGGGTGGAAAAATTACTGATACGAACAAATTCATTATCAGAATAAACAGAAGGAGTGAAGATATGAGACATGATAAAAATATTAAAAGGATATTTAACTTTTTTGTCATAGATGCCATGCTGCAAGGAAATATGTCACACCTATCATTGATGTCATTTTAATTGTTGCAAATACTGAATAAGGGTGAGGTTTTTTGAACATTTATTCTGGGCGCTTCAAGGTAGAGAATGTTGTATTACTTTGAATTGACTCTTGGAACATGGAAATTGAGCATTTTTGAAAGAGCATCACAATTTATTTGTCCATGGATCACCTTATGAAGGAAAATCAGGGCCGATATATTGCTGCTATTTGCATGAAGAGTACGATTGAATCTTTCCAATGTATATTTGTAGTATGTTCATCTTATTTATAATCGGCATTTTGCGACAGGTGATTCTCAAAGGGTATCCTCATTGGATTATCTGCATCATTTCTCCCAGAAATATTTTTTCTCCAATACACTATGCTGTTTTGTAGTTTTTTCTTCCATGAGATGTTGCACCTTTTTGAAGATTATCTCAGTTCGCAATGATGAGTCGTCATTGAAGTAGATATTTCTGTTTGTGCCTTTGAGACCACAATTATTCATCTTTATCCCTCCCATTTTTTGGCGGCTAGTGTCATTTTCTTCTTTTTTTTGAGGGTTTGGAATTTCACTAGTATGGGTGCACTATCTTCTTCATTTACACGTGAGTTGCTTTCAAAATTTTCTCCTCTCACTGTCTGTGCGAAATCCATTGTGACAGCGAAGCTCGTTTTCTGAGTGTAGTACACTCAGATTTTTTTATTGGAAAAATCACAACACCACTGGATTCAGAGTGCCTCTAAACAGGTGTGACCAAAATTTCATGAAAAAATATACATTAATAACAAAGTTATGACAACTCAAAAATTCGAAAACTCACACAGCTAACAGTCACAAAAAACATCCTATATCAACAGATATAGCCATGAGAATATTTTTTTTATGATTTCAACAATTAAGTGCCGCCAGATGAAAAAACAACAGATAGAATAAATTTTTTTAATAAAAATAACGGAATTACATTCACACAATTCAACTAATAATGAAGAAAAAAATTTTAATTAACGTAACTATGAAAACTAATTATTGAAATGTTTCGATTCAGTGCAACAATTAATTCAAACTCATATTCCAGTAGCCTCTACTAATCCACCACCTATTTCGATACATTTGTCGTAGCGCTTACGAATGTTTCTGATAACGTTCCTTAGTTCTTATGGGGAAATATCTGCACATACCTGTCGAATTCTTGCACAAAGTTCATTTCTATCTCTTGAGCGGTTTTTGTAAACCTTTTGTGTGAGAAATCCCTAGAGAAAAAAGTCCAAAACTGTGAGGTCTGGAGATCTGGGTGGCCACTCTATAAACGGACTACCACGGCCTATCCATCGGTTTGGAAAATGTTCGTTAAGCCATTTCCTCACAGCTCTGGCATAATGAACTGAACACCCATCTAACTGGACAATTAAATTTGATCGTTCATTGATTGACAGCTCGTGAATAGCATCCCAAAACTCTGTGTTTGAAAATTCTAGAAACTTCTGCGCATTAATGTTTTCCTCAAAAAAAAGGACCAATAATTCGTTCGTTCAATATCCCACACCAGACGTTGATTTTTTGGGAATACTGGCTTTTACAGTTTGTTACCCAGTTAGGATTATTCGCTGCCCAATAGCAACAATTCTGTGATGACACTACTCCATTTGTAGTGAAAGTGGCTTCGTCGGTATATAAAATATTTTGTAGGAAATTTATATTGCTTAAATATTCCCCTTGGGCCCATGAACAATATTCCAGACGTCTTGCTTTGTCGCCTTCTTGCAGTGTATGTGAAAATTTTGGCTTGAAAGGTTTAATATTCTTCGCCTTGAGACATCTCCGAATAGTTTCTCGTGGAATATTCAAATCTAAGGTGGCATTCCTTATACTGGCAGTAGGATCATTTCCAAAATAATCTAAAATGATTTGATCATTCCTGTCATTCCTGTTTCGTCTTTGTACAGGAATACTTTTCAACATCATTTTTGATATTGCACCAGTTTCATTGAATATTTTATTTACCGTACCGCAGCTAATACGAGGACGATCTGGATGTCTCTCATCAAATACTCTACAAACCTCTCTAGTACTTCTAACGTCATCTCCCGAAAGGCGTACAATTTCAATTTTCTCTCTTACGCTCAATCTTGCAGCCATGACAAAAAATAATTCGAAGAATTGTAAGGTGAATATTGTTGACAATAGTACATTTAAATCTTCCACAAGTGTCAGACTGTAATATCATTTCCATGGCAATTAAGATTTAAATTGAAAAATCAATTAGGTCTTAGTTTTAGTTAATTTGCGTGAAAACTTGAATGTCATTCCGTTATTTTCATTAAAAAAATTTACTATTTGTTATTTTTCTGATCTGGCGGCACTTTATTGTTGAAATTATAAAAAAAATATTCTCATGGCTATATCTGTTGATATAGGGTGTTTTTTGTGACTGTTAGCTGTGTGAGTTTTCGAATTTTTGAGTTGTCATAACTTTGTTATCAATGAATATTTTTCCATGAAATTTTGGTCATATCTATTTAGAGGCACTCTGAATACAGTGGCGTAGTGGAGATTTTTTCAATAGAAGAATCGCTAATAAAAAATCTCGATTTTCGACTAAGAAAAAATATCGTAGTATGCCCTGAAAATTGGAATAAACATTTCAAATTTTTTCCCAAGGTGGACCTTTCAATACTTGACATTTCAAAAAAAAATTATTAAAATCTGTTTACAACTTCAAATTTTAGGGGGGTGTTTCCATTAAAAATGGGTCACACTGTATATATGAAGATAAATATACAAATGTATATATATATATATATATTTATATTATATATATATATATATATATATATTATATATATATATATATATAATATTATATATATATATATATATATATATATATATATATATATATATAATATTGTATATTTTCTGTTTCAGTCGGATGAGTTTCAGTATCTCCATTGATTCAATAAGGAAAACAGAATATTTCTACTGATTATTTTACCGAACACTGCAAAATATTTGAGAATTTCTTGTTTTGAACTCAATGATCTCAATTATTACTATATTTTATACGTTTATAATCATGATCTTGTGCAATCTATTCCTTTTTTTCATTTTGTTTCAGGTTACTAGGACGATCTATTGCCTACTTGCCGTAGCTTTAAAAATTCACTGACTATGAAAAAACCCGGAAACATCAGAGTGTTTACTGGTGAACTTGTTTTGTAGAATTCTCAATGTTTATCCAATTTGATATGAATCATTAGGGATAAAATATAGATGTCTGCTTTAGGAATTAGCAAAATGAAAAACATTAGTATAATCACTAATGTTATCCTATCCCGAATATTCTCTCAACTCGAATAAATTTTCTAATATACGAAAGGGGATTCAAAAGGGTAAACAATGGTCGGAAATGGTATACTCCATAGAGTTTGAGCAACCAACCAACGGAAACTTCACCGATCGCATATCTTGAACGTATGTCGCGAAACGTCAGATATTTTGATTAGTTAATTTTCAAGAGTAATCGTTGAATTGTGTCATTACTTATCAATTATCCCAGGAAGCTAATGTTCGCAGCACATTCACACTTTCACGCAGCACATTCACTTAGATGTGGGTGGTAACAACAGTGTGAAATTTTCAGAGAATGAAAAATACTATCACCACTCGGAGACTGCAGAAATTGTGCATTAGCATTCCATCCAAGCTGTGCAAATCAGGCAAACGCATTCAATATCAAACAAGACATAGAATGCTGAGAACCACGTACAAAAAGTGAAATGAGGTCCTTCGAAACAAAGGAGAAAATAAACTCAAATTTAACAGTAGACGACGAATAACTAAAAAGTACCAATAGAAGAATGCTCCAAGAGTTTTTTGAGCCCATGAGTAAACATCTAGAAGACGAAATACAAAAACTAAAGAAATCGGTGGAGTGAATGTCCGACAATTTTGACAGACAGAAACTGAAGAAATCGGTGGAGTAAATGTCCGACAATTTTGACAGACAGAAGAAAAAAACACCAAAGATTCAATTACAAAGATATAATCAATTACAGAAGAAAATGATGAACCTAATAAACAAGTACTATACATAGAAAACAAGCTTAACTGGCAAGAACAGAAGAAAAAAATTATGCGGAGTCCCAGAATAAAAACACCACCCAAGTCACAATGGATTTCGCATAGACATTGAGTGTTTCAGTGAGTTGCAGTGTGAATGAAAAGATAGTGCATCCTGAATTCAGCCATATAGCACACTCATAGTTTCCCTTGAATACTGATGAAAATCAGCAACCTCATTGCATATTATAAAGAGGGCCATGAATAAGTCAAAATAGAAAGCAACAACATGATTTCAATGAAATTGATCTATCAGTTATAATAGCATTACCTGTTTAGATCATTCTAGTTGTGTGTTTCTGTAAAATCGCAGACAATACAAACTGAAGCAAATGTTTCAAATTACCAAGAAATATTTTACTTTGACCCAAACCATGAAAAATTTAAGTGATAACATTAATTATTTTTGAAAGTGTTCGAACTGTCCCCTTTCACGTAGAATACACAAATTGAATCTTTTTAGTTTTTCTCGATTCGTGACAGTTAAAAGCGTCGCTCGCGATATGAAAGTACAAACATTTGTGATACTATTTTCAAAATCATCCACATTTTGGGTACGTCGCATATGAACTAAATCTCAAATATATCTCCACAAGAAAAATCCAGTGGGGTCATATCTGGACTTCGACTGGCCATGGTGTAGGACCCTCATTTCCAATCCATTTCTCATTAAAAGTGTCATCCAAATATTGAGTAATAATTCTATTAGTATGCGGAGGTGCCCCCTCTTGTTGAAACCACATATTCAGTAGAGTTTGTATTGGAAAGTTCTCCAAGAGATTCACTTACACACGTTGGAGAGAAAGCATGAGAATTCCTTCGTAAAAATGAGGTCCTATCAAATAACCATCAAGGATTCTGCACCAAACATTCACCCACACACAGACTGATATATCATTCCTTGAATCCAATGATAGTTCACGTCAGACCAATAGTAACAATTAGGTTTGTTCATTATACCGTTGTTATGGAAACGGCTTCCATTACTCCATAATATTTTGTTCAGAAACTGCTCATCATCATGAATACTGGTGGACAACTATGCAATGAAGTTGAATCTCCTATCAGCATATCCTAAGTATGGGCATAGATTATAGTTATAAACAGATTATAGTTATGAACAATGAACAATGAAGGTATGGAGTTTATTCTTTTTTTATTTGAAAATATCACAATCCGTTTCTACTTGTCTGGTAGAGCTTTGTGGTTTCAATACCATTTGACCCAGCACTGCAACAGTGTGATTCTCACTTGCAGCCGTTTTCTGTTTTTTCCATCTCTCCTCATTGAAACATCCATTTTGTGCCAAAGATTTGGCAGAGCTAGTGAATGTTTTGACTGACGGTAATCTTTTGTCGGCATACCGATTAGTCTATATTATCACTGCTTCTTTTGTATTCCTTCTTGCTTCGCCATAAAAACATATCATATCCAACTTTTCTGCATTCGAAAATGGAACCATTTTTCAATTTAACAAAAAACCAACACAAAACTAGATACACTTTTGCAAAATCTGACAGGTTTTCTGACAGATCGATGACTACTCGTATTATTGCATTTATTTTGATGCTTTCATGGCCCTCTTCGTAATATGCAATAAAGTTGATGTTTTTCATCAGTATTCAAGGAAAGCTATGAATGTGCTTTATGACTGAATTCAGAATTCGATGTTGAATCGCAAAAAGGTATTGAAAATCTGGGATTTCATTTGGAAGAATCAAGATCAACTGTTTTCACGAAATATGAATTTTAACTCTCATTTCCCAGATGTTTGTCCGCGAACTATCATATGGGACACCCTATATACATATATACATATATATATATATATATATATATATATATATATATATATATATATATATATATATATATATATATATATATATATATATATATATATATATATATATATATATATATTTATATATTGTAATGGAATGATATATAACAAATTATTTTGTTATTATTTTGCCCCACACTTTGGGTGCCAATTGTAATGTAATGATAATTGTAGAAATAATAGTTGTTGTTATAATATGAAAATTGCTAATAATTTCGCTCTTTTTTGTGAGCCTAATTGTAATGATATAGATAAGTATTTTCGCCCTGTATAATATTTTGTATGATGTAATAATAATTGCTGGCTAACGTCACGTTTCTGCCTATTGTTATCACTTTCCTTACCACAGCTAAGCACAGTTGGTATGCTTCTTGTCTCAGATAGCCGGTTCAAGCAATTGAGCCACAAGCCACTGCTTGATGTGTCAAATTTCAATTCATTCAATGGTCATAAGTATGATTGTTGATCATTGTAGAAAACAAACGACAGAGTATCAAAACGCATTTATTTCCTTTATTCAGGAAAACTTAATTTTACCTGGCCTACGAAAGATAACTCACTCTAAGGTGAATCTACAAATATTCATGAATAATCATGGGAAAAGTTCATTGGTAAAATATACACAACCTCACTTTTACCTTGCAAGTGAAAATTCCTTTAATAGTTCGAAATCAATTGAAATAAAGTTCTTCCGATGGAATATGCGTTATTAGTGAAATTGTTCAGTTCGGAATGTGCACTATGGAAGTTTATACCTGTCTGGAACTGTCGCTGTTCAATACACACCAGGATTTGGATTCCCTTTCACTCCAATGCTAGCAGGACCTCCAATACCGAATAGAAGGAACCATACAAATTCAGCAATCAGCTTTGGATACTTGTATATGGTGTACAAATAAGGTATTGTTGGTTTTCCGCTTATAATGTTGGAATGATTCAATTTTTCCTTCTCCCAAAATATAACGTGGCACTCGTTTTTTTTATTTCCGATCTTCATTTTGGCTTCGTTTGTTGTCACCTGGATACCATTTTTGTTCCTTCCCTCTGATTCGAATTTCTGAATTAGCGCACTAAATTGTCACATTTTCACTGTTTGGGTTTATTTGTCATAACTGATACATGAAACTATTTTTCCATTCTCATTAACTATGAACAAATTTCAGTAATAATTGCCTCTGACACCTTCTCGTTCTTATTCCCTCACAATTTCAAATCTTACATGTGATCATCTGTTCTCTGATTGGCTATTGTCATCAAGAAGTTTGTTGTTCTACCATTGGCTACTTTTAGTTAGCTACAATTTCATATACTGTATGTTTCGAGCTTTTAATTTTGTGGATCACATTTTATTCAGGATCATTTTGTAAATCTAGACCTTCTGTTGTCTTTTGAACAATTATGGGTTATAATCATTATGACAGTGTATGAAATTGATGTGTTATATTTGGACATTTATATCTATTCATATTATACAGAGGCTTAATAAAGGAAATGGAATTCCAGAAATTATGTAACTAATAGCTATTAAATAATTATTTTTTTTGTGGGTTCTTTCCTTTTAAAATATATAACTGGTTTTTCATAACATAACAATATATATATATATAAATAAATATATATATATATATATATATATATATATATATATATATATATATATATATATAAATATATTCAGTTTGGAGAGATTACTGAATCCTGTTTCATGTTTCCCGTTGAACTTTCTTGGGGTTTTGGATTCTTGAGATATACTAAAATTGTTTACAAGACGTTTTGCCCCTGGCCAGGGGCTTTTTCATTTATTTTCTATTAGTTTTCCAATAGCCTGAGAAGGAGGAATTATTTTACATGTTTCTCTGTTCGTAATCGTTCATGTAGGCCAAAAAGGTCTCTAACCTATAACTCATAGAACACATGAAAAAAACAATCCTGGAACGCAATTCTCGAATGATAGTCATAAAACTGGATGAAAGTAACAAAACAATAGTAATGAATAAAACCGACTAATAAAACAAAATGGAAACCTTATTGAATGATGAAAAACATACAAGAAATCGAAAACCAACCCCACCAATAAACATAAAACACCAACCTTATGAAAAAATGGTACGAACAAAACTCCATATCTGGAAAAATCAAAAACCAATTGAGTTCTAAAAAAGCTATTTCACCAAAGATCTACGTACTATACAAAATACATAGAAGTAATGGCCCCCTCAGACCAATTGTGTCAACTCCCATCTACAACCTATCCAAATTTCTATCAAACAGATTATCAAACATAACAGACAAAAATTATTATTATTATCATATCAAAGATTCGTTCTCTTTCGAAGAATAGACAAAGTACACTTTCCAGAAAATCATGTTTTTATATCTCTTGACGTCAAATATCCCTTCACTAACATACCATGCCAACTTATTGACAACATAATCGATAGAAAATTGCCAGAACTGAATAGTCATACTCCACTTCCCAAAAATAAGTTCATAAAAGCACTCAAACTCACCCTATCCACCAACTATCTCCAATATAATAATGATTCCTATGAAAAACTTGATGGCAGCGCAATGGGATCCCCTATATCCAGCACAGTTGGACAATTCACAAAAGAAAATCTAGAAGAAACCGTCATAAAAATATTGAAATTAAATGACCCTTTTTCAAAAGATACGTTGACGATTGTCTAAGGGCTATCCTATGCGACAACCTTAACGAAATCCTTCAAGCCTTCAATTCATTTCATTCAAAGCTACAATTCACCGCAGGAGTCGAATAAAAGGAAAAATTGAGTTCCTTGATCTAACCTCAATCAGAACAAAGAACACAATACCCACTGACTGGTACAAAAAACGAACATTGTCAGGTAGATACCTGAATTATAACTCAAACCGCCCTCTTGAACAAAAAAAAAACGTAATAACAGGAATAGCTACCAGATCAAAATATCTAAGCAGCGCGCCCCTACGAAAAGAATATCTAAATACAATCAGAAATACCCTACGAAATGATAACTACACACTGGATTCCTTCATATATTTGTGTCCACTCATTCTATTTCCTAGTAGATGATATGTCATAGAGCTCGTCCAGTATTGAAACGAGCGTTTGGTGGGTATAGAGGGGGAAAACACTAGACACGATTTGATGTGGCTGCTTATGCTACGGCGAATCTTCACCAGTGTCTTGTCATGCAGCGTTTAAAAGGTTAGGTTTGATTGATTAATAAATAGGTAGTGCAATTATTCATTCAACTCTGCAATAGTTCACTTGTTACCTTGCCGAAATGTCCAGTGGTAAGTACTATTCAGTAGTGAAAACATAAATTATGGCAGATGTTATCAAATTCATGGAAAATGAATGAAAATACCTTCACAAAATAGCAAAGAACGTGCCAAGGCAGCAATGGGTATAACAAAATATTGTTTTAAAAAAATTTAAACGGATCAATCAGCTGTGAATTAAAGTAGTATTCCTCCTCTGTCGTCCCCGCAAAAAAGAGTGGGAAGAGTAAAGTTAAAAAGTTATATCACAGAAGAGCAGGGTAGAACGATAAGAACGATTATAAATGATTTTTGTTTGATTGACAAACAACGCCCTACTCTGAAGTTTATTCTTCAAAAACTAAAAAATGCTCAGGTAGGGTTTGAAGGCAGTCGTTCAACATTGCACATTATAATCAAGTAGTTGATTGGGAAAAAACACCTGATAATCGAAAGATTTTGATGGAAAGTAATGAAGTTAGATAACTAATGATGGAATTTTCAAGAAAATTGAAAATGTATCGTGAGCAAGGAAAAAACATCATTTACACTGATGAGACCTATTTGCACGGTTCTCATACATATTTCATCTGGAAAACTCACCTACATTTTAAACTATAGGCCCATGGCTCTGATTTCTGCCTTCTCAAAATTAATCAAGATCCTTGTGGCAGATTTGATGGTTGCACACCTCCGGCATCTCATGTCCAAAAACCAACATGGCTTCATGAAAGGCCGTAGTACATCGACAAACCTTTGCATATTTACTAAATATGTTTCGGACGCCCTTAACCCGAAATCGCAAGTAGATGTCATCTACACAGATTTTAGTAAGGTATTCGACCACGGGTCGCACAACAGGCTATTACGAAATTTGATGTCTTTTGGCTTTTCTGCAAACCTCATTAATATTTTGAAAACATATCTGTTAGACCGTAAATTGTTCGTCGAATATGAACGAGTAAAATCCCCAGAGTTTGTTGCAACATAGGGTGTGCCTCGAAGATCAGATTTGGGACCACTATTATTTCTTTTATTCGTGAATGATATATGCACTAAAGTCAAATCTGAAACCCTTCTGTTTGCTGATGACATCAAATCATACAAACGAATCAATGGTCCAACTAATTCTAATTCACTACAAAACGATCTGAATTCTTTAGAAAACTGGTGTTCAGTAAATAAACTATCATTGAATACTAGCAAGTGTAAAGCAATAAATTCCACACCAAAAAATTCCACACTGTAGTACAATTTTTCGCTTAACGAAGAGAATCGCACAGCATAAGGACCATAAACTAACTTTCACTTATCACTACGAAGCAATAATCTCAAAAGCTATGAAATCACTGGAAATTCCGACTCGAACTTGTAGCGAATTCAACTCACTGGGTGCACTTCGTCTGTTGTATAATACGTTGGTTAGAGGAAAACTGGACTACTGCAGTCAAATTTGGAATCCATATCACCAACAAACAATCTCAGCAATTAAGATGATACAAAGGAAATTCCTAGAATACCTATTCTACAAAAAATAGGAACGCTACCCTGAAAAAAATTATAGTTATGAACTCCTTCTGAACGAATTCGAATTCCAATCACTGGAAAAGAGGAGAGATATCGAGGATCAAATATTTATACACAAGCTTATACACAATTTCTTGGATTCTTTGACACTTCTTCCACTTATCGATTTCAACATACCCCGACTAGCCTTTCGGTATCAAAATACCTTCTATCTCAACGTTCCAAATACACAACATGAATTTTGTTTTCCAATTCAAGTTCAATGAGCAGAAATTGTAATAAACTCGCTACAGTCGACATTTTCTCCCCCATTCAGAATCAATTCAGACAACCGTCGAATTTACTTTCTGACTAACCTATGAACGTTCCATTTTTGGAAATACCCTATCATCATTATTTATAATTCTCTCAACCAGATATTGTATTCTGACTACTATTAACCTTTACAAGTGAATGTATCATTACCACATGTTGTAATCTATACTATGTACTCCTATAATTGGGCTTCGGTCTGCTGGATCTATACATCAATAAGTAAATAAATCAACATGAAGAGAACCATTCAATTCGCGTTTAACCTCAGAAAAACTTATCAGAGATTTTCTAATGTGAAGATATATAAAAAATGAAATATTGTCCAACAAGTCAATAACTGTCAGTCATTGCAGTAAAAATGGTTTCGCCTGAGAAAAACCAACATATTTTAATAAACCGAAACACTGGTTTCATCATCAATGGTCCTTCGAGCAAACATGGAAAGCAGTCAATTACGTCAAAGGAAACAAGAACAACCTCAACAAGATTGATGAGGAGAAGAAATATTCAGGCGGAGTTGAAAGCGCACAGAAAATTGGCAGAAATCGCTGAGAAGGGATTGGAAATCGAAGAGAATTTGATCCAGAAAGAGTTAGAGCTCAACAGGTTGGCTGAATTAAATAAAATCCGAAAATGGGGGAAGAGTGTAGTATTGGGAGATTTTTCAAATACAAAAGAAAATATTTCTGAAGAAGGAGAGTAAAATATGATGGAATACAGCAATGGGTAAATACTGCGCCATCTGATCATTCTTTCAATTGTGATTTTAGGTCAATTGATGAACGTCCCGTAGTCAATAATGATGTTATGAGCAGATATTTTGATACAAACAGGCGAGGAATGAATCACTTTATGGCTCGTCAATCGGTAAGCAAAGATCTACCAAGTTCTTCTGGAGATCCAAAGGATTGGATGCATTTTATCTCCCAATTCAGAAATACAACGAAGGTATGTGCTTTTTTTCATTCTGAAAATATTACTAGACTTCAGAAATGTTTACGCAGAAAAACAAGAGATTCGGTACAAGCGCTGCTCAATTTTACGTGCGAAGTAGATGTTACGGACCTTTCGTGTGTTTTATTTGAATTTGGCAACCTCGCCCTACTCACCAGGGCGCGCTCAAGGAATGAGGGCGTGAACCCTAGAAACAGAAACAAAAACGAGCATTGTCAGAGAACACAACAACATAACTTTTTTTTTGTAAACACCTATGTACCAGTTTCCTATGAAGTAAACGATATAGTTATTACAGTCCACAAGTGTATCATTCATTTACATCGAACATTTGTTTCTTCGACTGCATGCAGTGGTAAGTGTTTATCAAAAAGGAGCAACGAAGCGAGTGTACATCGGCGTCTGTCAGCCATTGTGTATCAGATTGTACATTTCCAAGAGAGCAGTTCTCAAGAAATCAGCTAGAGAATCGTCGGTTCAACAGTGTCCACCAAAATTTCTTGTCTCTGTTAGTCATTTCCTATCATTTGCCACATCCTTTAACTTCTGATTTGTTCACTTTGATTTAGGTTGAAATATCTGAAAACATCGCAGAGTCGGATTATCATACAAAAGCTAGAGAATTTAGGTTGTTAGTCCCATGGAAAATATGTTAAAAAAGCACTTGCATCAGTTTAACCCCGCGTCAGAGGCGGGCTCACATGCACCTGCAGATGATAATGTCAAATCCCCTGTCTCTTTCCAACCTTCAGTGGAATTGGAGCCCATAAAAATTCCTAAATTTCACGATGACGACAACTCGTGGATAGATCATAAAGAAGCATCAGTTAACGAAAATACCCCTATCCAAACAGTTCAGGAATATTTTTATTCACGTAATTGTTTGGGAACTGAACCTATTAAAGTTATAGAATCTCTGCAAGTGTTAGGAAATAATCATCAACACGCTTGGCAGCTCCTCACAGGAAGGTATGATAATGAAAAGTTGATTATTCATAATCACATTGAAGCAATTTCCGAGCATCCTGTGCTAACCAAAGAGTCCTTCATAGAGTTACGTGATCTGTATGATCGAATAACTATACATTTACGTGCTCTGCAATCTCTTGGTGAAAACACAGATAGCTGGGACAGGCTCATTTTATATTTAATTCCAAACAAATTTGACAGCGTGATAGAACGCGAATGGGAATCGTATGGGTATGAGGAGAATTTACCCACTTTGACAATTTTGAACGTGTTCTTGGAACACGAAGAAAATAGAAGTGACCACGGGCAAGCCTGAAAATTCAATGAAGGTGACCCAAGAAAGTCAAAGTTATGCGAGCACAGATGTGAGGTGCTATTATTGCGAGAGTGATCACACTATTTTTGTTGGCCAATCGTTTTTGAAATTGTCTACCTCAGAGAGGTATAATGCAGCAAAAAATCTCAAACTCTGCATAGTTTGTTTGAGGAGCACACATCCCACGAGGAAATGTGAATCTCAACGTTGTTTCAAATGTAAAAAATCCCACAATGTTCTGCTTCATGAAGAGATAGCGGAGAGACCGGCGGCAACACCGTTCAATGAACAGTCGACAGCGTTACCAGGTGACCCCGCAAGCTCTACCCGCAACAGCAGATGTCTCAACCATCGAATCTTTCAGCCAATGAAGGCAATCTCAAGTCAAGGCAGACTCCTTCAATTTATCATTCGGTTCGCGGCTACAGAGTAACACATGTGTGGTATACACAGTGCTGTCAAGTGATGATCTTACTGAAGTACAGCAGAACAGGCCAAAGACAGGAGTTGATTCTTTCTCAGAAACTGCACTAGCTGATTGGATGGCAGAATTTATCCACTTGAGGACAAAATTGATACAGAATCGGCTGCATCAATTCGACAGCAACGGTTTCCTTCGTCTCCTGTGATGCAGAAGTATTTCAACAAGGAAAGGCTGAGTATGGAAATGATTCAACCTGTTTGGTTAGTGGAAGAGCGGTCTGGTGATCTTAGAGTTGTCCTAGATTCCAGAAATTTGTGATATTTGTTTTGAGCTGTGCAGTGGACGGCTTAAGACTATCTCTGTAGGGGAGCAACCATCCTGGCAGTAAAAGTCCGAACAAATGGCATTGTCATCCTTTTTGGGATTTAATTTTTCTGGCTTAGAGTATTTTTGGATTTTTTTTTTTCAAAATTTGAGTTTTCAGGATTTCGTTTTTTCTAACAAGTATTTTGGGCTTTCATTTTCCTGGATGAGAGTATTTGGGGATTTAATTTTTTCCAACATAAGTATTTTAGGCTTCCATTTTCCTGGATTAGAGTATTTGAGGATTTCATTTTTCAACTAAAGTATTTCAGGATTCCATTTCCCTGGATTAGAGTATTTGAGGATTTCATATTTCCATGGATTGATTATTTCATGAGAGCATTGAGGTTTGTGAAATTTTCCAGAAAAAATAACTGAGGTTTTGAAATTTTCCTGAAAATAGTACTGAGGTTTTGATATTTTCCTGAAAATTTCACTGAGGTCTTGATATTTTCCTGAAAAAAATACTGAATTTTGTTTCATTTGATGAGTTGACATTCAAGATTCACCGCCAACTTTAAAGTAACTTGAAAATTCATTTATTTTTGAAATTTGGTCAGTTGATGGCTTCAGATCATCTCTGAACGATAAATTCAAATATCCGTATAATGGGAAATTAGTTTTGGGGATTGAGGATTTTTTGTTTATTCTTTTAGCTGCGCAGTGGTCGGCTTGAGACTATATCTGACGGGGCATGTACCATCCTGACGGTAAAATTTCGATCAATTGGCCACTTTGCCTTTTGACATTTTTTCTCTTTCTTGATAAATTCATTTTTGGATATCTTCATATTTCATCTGAGTTTTGGGAGAGTTATCTGGGGTTATTCAGAAATATTTGATACCTTGACACTGTTGCTGGAACACATCAATATTTTAAAAATTTTTAGCAAGAATATAAGAGGTTTAATTGTTTTGGTTCCGCAAAAATTTTTTTTTCAAATTTAGGTGAGCTTCAAAACTGTGGTTTTTTCAGTTGATGTAATGACTGGAGCGGTTAATTTATGTTTATTTTTTTAGTATTTGGTGTATTTTTGGATTCATGTACTTTGAATAATATCTTATATTTCGTGGTTGAACTGGAATTTTGCTGGAGATTTGCACTTTACATACCCATTCTGGGATATGTGTTTATCTTGTAATTAGTTAGTATACTCAGTTTACTTTTGACATATGTTTATATTTTGATCAATGAGTGCATACATGTGTTATCTTTCCAGAGTTTGAGTACTCAAATCATTGTATTGTGTATGCATTCATATAATATACAGTGCGCGTCAAAATTATGGAACAAATTCGATATTTCGCAAGCCATGTTCTTTTGACAGAAATCCTGAAATAGGTCGATTTTCATTTCAAAATGCTGATTTTTTTATGTATATTCTAAAGAGGTTATGTCACTGGTTTTCACAAGGTGACGTAATCGGATTTTTTTTTGAATTGGAATAGATATCTTATGATACCTCATCTGAAAGGCCTTCCAATACTGCATTCAATAATAATAATTAATTGGATTTTTTTTTGTACAGGGTGAACAAAAATTAATATTTTATTTCAATAAGATAATAACTTTATATCCAAAAAAATAGAACAGTTAAATAAGATGTTCGAAATGCCATCCACCAGTCTCTTGACAATAAGCAAATCTACGGACACATACCTCTTGCACATTGCGAATAACTTCCGGAGTAATTCTGTTAATTTCGATCCTGATTCGATTTTTCAACTCTTGTAGATTTTGCGGCCTATCTACATAGACCATCGATTTAAAATAACCCCACAAGAAAAAATCCAAGGGCGTAAGATCTGGAGATCTCGGGGGCCACTCTATCGGTCCGCGTCTACCAATCCACCTTCTAGGAAAACAGTTATTCAAAAACTCGCGAACATCATGTGCATAGTGCGGGGGTGCACCATCTCATTGCAACCAAATACTTTCATTTGGTGAGCTAAGATTGATAGCGTTTGGAAAAATATCGGCAAGGCTAGGTATGAGTCCATTTCTTAAAAATTCCAGGTAACGCTTCCCTGTGAGATTTCCTTCGAGAAAATACGGGCCAATAATCCTGTCATTTATTATCGCTGCCCAAACATCGACTTTCTGAGGGTATTGAGTATGCCCGTCCATCGTCCAGTGAGGATTATCCCTACTCAAATATCTGAAATTCTGACGATTTACTGAACCATTTGGGCAAAACGAAGTCTCATCGGAAAACATAATTTGTTTCATAGAACGTGCATTGCGGTTACACAAATCCTGCCTTATTCCACAGACCTCCACACGGCGATCGGGATCATCATCATTGAGTTGTTGATATAGCTCTACTTTGTATGGATGGTAATTTTCTGCTTTTAGAATACGTAATACAGAACTTTGGGATATGTCAAGGTCTGCTGCAATTTGTCGTGAAGTATTGTGAAGATTATTCTCTACACCCAATAGAACATCGAGTTTCACGTTTTCTTCTATTTTAGGGCGTCCAGCATTCGGAATATGTTTGACATGACCAGTTTCTCTGAATTTTTTTCTCAATATACTGACTGTTGAACGACTGAAAGGTCTATTTGGATACTTCGCATTGAACAAGTCGCATACCTCTTGCTGAGTTCTGGTTCAATCTCCGTATCCAAAAAAAATTAAAATTTCTATGCGTTGGGTTTCACTTGAAGTAGCCATAGTTTACTTTAAGAACCTTTTCTCTCAGAATTTGTGAAGAATATTTGTTGATATTTCGACTGACATTTATTTAACACTAACTTGCCTTTTATGGCATTAATTTATGTTTGTCTTTTGTTTCCATTTTAGACTAGGAAATAGCTAACTATTATTATTTGGAAAGGGTCCATTGGTGTAGTAGAGCACTGACTCACTAGTCTGCCAGGGCAGTCTAAGGGATTAGAGCCTTGGCCCAAAAAAGTAAAATTTTGCATTTTTTAACACGCTTTTATTATCTTTACTTGTAACTAAATAACTCACAATGTAATAAAATCTTGGAAGTAAATATTCACCCACTTCTCATCTTCCGAATAATATGAAATTTGTCACACATATCAAGGACCGATGACAATAGCAGAATTTCATAATCATAATGTAATAATAATAAAAATTTATTTTTCCAAACGCCAACAATCCTAACTCACCAAATGAAAGTATTTGGTTGCAACAAGATGGTGCATTCCCGCACTATGCACGTGATGTTCGCGAGTTTTTGCATAACTGTTTTTCTAGGAGGTGAGATTGGTAGACGCGGACCGATAGAGTGTCCCCTAAGATCTTACGACTCTGGATTCTTTCTTGTGGGGTTATTTGAAATCGAAGGTCAATGTAGATAGGCCGCAAAATCTACAAGAGTTGAAAAATCGAATTAGGATCGAAATTAACAGAATAACTCCGGAAGTCATTCGCAATGTGCAAGAGAAATGTGTCCGTAGATTTGCTTATTGTCGAGAGACTGGTACTGGTACTGGTACAAAAAAAAATCCAGTTAATTATTATCATTGAATGCAGTATTGAAAGGCGTTTCGGATGAGGTATCACAAGACATATATTCCAATTTAAAAAAATTACCGATTACGTCACCATGTCGAAACCAGTGTCATAACCTCTTTAGAATATACATAAAAAAATCGGCATTTTAAAATAAAAATCGACCTATTTTAGGATTTTCGTCAGAAGTACATGGCTAGTGAAATATCGAATTTGTTCCATAATTTCGACGTGCACTGTATAATTATAATTGTACATATGTAGTACCTTCTCATGAGTTGAGAGCTTAATTGTCTTGAACGTATGCATATCTCTTGGCCACCGGATGTGTGAGTATTATCTTTCCATGGGTTTGAGTACCCAAATTAAATTATATGCTAACATACATTCTGGTCATGACTATGCATATGTTAAATCTCTAGTGATTTTTGAAATGTCGTGGTACCTTGTACACAGGCACTTATGCAAGTTAACTATTACCTGTTTATTTTTGTGAGTTGGAGAACTCAAAGTAACTTCTTTGATGTGCATATATCTTCGTCATGGTTATACAGTGGTATAATATTGGGTGGGTTTGAATACTCAAATTACCTTGTGCTTATGCATCCATCTTGTCATTGTTATATATACATATTACCTTTTGGGAGCTTGAAAAATCGTATTGTGTTGTACAGGTGCATCTAAGTTATCGGTAACTTCGAATGTTCCGGTAAAATAAGGTTTATTTTTTCTATGCTCCAGTGAAATAAGGTTCAATTTTCCAATGCTCCAGTAAAATTGGGTTAATTTTTTGGACACAGTGAAAATTTTGGATTGAGGCATACATAACCTCATAATTTTTGCCATGGACTCTTTGAAAAGGTTAATTTCTGAGCACTCATTACTGTCATACCATCACTTGGAAAAAGGCTGTTTTCAGGTGGTAAATACTATAATTTGCGCAGTTGAATTTATTTAAATTTTTACCTTCACTCGTTTAGTCTGCCACAGTTACAGAGAATTGAAGTTTCAGTTGGTACATACCAAAATTCATTATTTGAACTTGTTCAAATTCTCTTTTTCCCTATCTCATTTGGATTGTCATGAGTACAATGAGTAGAAGCTTCAGCTTGTAATTATTCAAACTAACATAACTTTTTTGAATTATCAGTACCTCTCACCCATTCAGCCTGTCAGTTATACAGGGGGAATAGTAAATGCTATGATTCACAACTATGATTTTTATCATTTTGAATGCAGTAAATGCTATAATTTGCATTTATTATTTTTATCATTTTTTGTGTTGAGTATTTTGATATACGAAATTCCAAAGCGCTGCTTTGAAAACATTTCTGCGGAGAAAGGGGATGTGTTACGGTATATCTGTTACATTTCTCATTGATATGCTCAGAGATACAAAATAATTAAGAGTAGCCCAAGTTATCTTATTAACTCCAATCTAAGAATCACCATTGCGAATCTTAACGCCATCTAATGGCGACCAGTCAGCCATTGAGTAAAGAAATAGAATTCGTTCATGTTAAAATAACTTATGAATTGGAGTATCTTCCTTCCTTCTGTGAAAGTGATATCAAGTTATAGTGTGATATCGAGGTATGTAGGAATATTTTTGACCATTTTGAATATATGTCATGTTGAAATATTTTCTAACGAGAACGTGGGATATTTGGACAACATTTGGACACCTTCAATCCAAGGATAACGCTTCTCACTACCTTTGATTGCTCCCCAGTCAGTTGATTGTTCATCCAGTGAAGGTAGAAATGTAGTTTCTATTTTTGAGGTGCCGTTCTGGCAGCGTTGTATATATAGTTCTCAGGTGTAAGTATAGTTTTGTATATATTTATGATTGTAATAAATATTGCATGTTTGTTTTTGGATTCTGAGTTCATAATCTGGTTATAACAAAATCCCTCTGAGCTACCAACCCCCTTTGAGGCCATTATGGCCATAGACTTATGACAGAATGATGCAGCCTTTTTCCGGCGTTTGTGCCAATTATGGTGGCACTTTTCACATAACGATAAGAAAAAGTAGGAGTATTGAGTCACAAAAGTCTTGGATTTGCCTTCTTATATGTTACGCTACCAAAGTAGTTCACATGAAATTAGCGTCAGATTTATCTTCTGATGTCTTCATTGCCGTTCTTCGGCGATTTATCAGTCGATGAGCAAGTTGTGGCTATGATTTTGCTCTCTGCGTTCTGTTTTCGCTCTCTGAGTTCAGAAAAGGAGCAGCTGAGGTAGAAAAAAATTATTTCTCCTTCATACTGGTATTATATCTATGGAAACTCTCTTGATGCGAGTTGGTGGATCACAAATTTTAACTTATGAATAGTTTTATACACTCCTTATCCAGACGATCCTTCATTGGATTCTAGGTCATTGTCTGTTCTGAGTTCCGATGCGAATGACTCAACCGAATTGATACCGGGGCATTTCTTGACTCTTGAACCACTTACAACTCTTCCTAATCCCGATCTCACCCACTCAAAATTGGATACGTTAGATCGCTGGAAAAAAATAAAAAATCATCAACTCAACATTCCTAATCAAGACCAGAGTATCCTCAAACTCTTCAACAACGGCATAAATCGTTGACTCAAGGAAAAACCTTGAAAATCAAAGATTTGGTCATTCTCAAAAATAAAACTCCACCACCTCTGCAGTGGATATAAGGAAGAGTAATTAAAACACAGTTGAACTGTGGGGGTCGCGACGGTGAATACGAATATTTCAGAGACCCTTCACCAAACTGTGTCCTCTACCTCATCTCACTTAAACCAATATGTATTTTGGTGAGAGAAAATTTTGAGTTTCTGCAGTAAGAGACCGAAATCTATAACATTCTTGAAAGCCAGCTATAATTTCATCAGAAATGAAAAATGTCTTATTCCTCATGAAAGCTGACTACAAAAACCTATATAATAGGCTCCTGTCGGTTGCCTATCCATGGAAAAATAACTATTTTTCTAGGTAATGACATTCAATGAATAAACGTGCAAAGTCCTACAAGGTACTTTGCAAATGCTTGTGGAGAAATGGATCAATATTAACCACTGCACTCAGGCTGACCACCTGTAGACCTGTTCTGAGTTAGTTGCCACTAATCAGTACAGGGTAGGTCAAGCAGACAATGTTAATGTCTGCGTTACCTGACTGAAATAATTGATATCTGTCCAATTTCAAAGCATTTGCTGGAATAGAGTTAGCAGAACGGAGCTAACGCCATCTTAACACAACTAGTGCAACTGAAACATCTCCAATGAATGTCATCCTGAATCTTAGGATAGAAATATCAGAAATCTGTAACATTCTTGATAGTCAGCCATAATTCCATTGAAAATAAAAAATGCCTTATTCCTCAAGACAGCTGACTACAGGAACCCATACAATCGGTGCATGTTGGGCGCCTATCCATAGAAAAAAAAACTGCTTATCTGGCTAATGCTTCGACGAACGTTGAATGACATATGATGGATAAAGTGCAAAGTCCTACAAGGTACTTTGCAAATTTTTGTTGCAAAATGCCTGCGTTACCTGACTGAAATAATTGATATCAATTTAATTTCAAAGCATGTGCTGTAATGGAACTGATAGAACAGAGCTAACGCCATCTCAACATAACTAGTGCAACTGAAACATCACCAATGAATGTCATTCTGAATCCCAGAATAGAAATATTCGCAATAGAAGACATAAATCTGTAACATTCTTGAAGGCCAGCTATAATTTCATTAAAAATGAAAAATGTCTCATTCCTCAAGTCATATTTATCCATTTCGCAACAAACATTTGCAAAATACCTCATAGGACTCTGCACGTATATCCATTGGATGTCATTTAACGTCCGTCGAGGCATTAGCCAGGGAAGTAAGTGTTTTTTTATGGATAGGCGATCAACATGCACCTATTGTATAGGCTTTTGTAGTCAGCTGTCTTGTGGAATAGGACATTTTTCATTTTTAATGAAATTATAGCTGGCAATCAAAGATGTTACAGATTCCTGTCTCCTATTCAGGATGACATTCATTGGTAATGTTTCAGTTGCAATAGTTGTGTTGGGATGGCGTTAGCTCCGTTCCGCTAATTCTATTCCAGCAAATGCTTTGAAATAGAATTCATATTAATTATTTCAGTCAGGTAACGCAGACATTAATCATTGGTTGCTTGACCCACCCTGTTCTTATGAGGGGCGACTACCTCGAAACCGGTCTATAGGTGGTCAGCCTGAGTGAAGTGGTTAATATTGATCCAATTCGCAACAAACATTTGCAAAGTTTATCCATCGGTTGTCATTCAACGTCCGTCGAGACATTAGCCAGAAAAGTATTTGTTTTTCTATGGATAAGCGACCAACATGCACCTATTGTATAGGTTTTCATAGTCAGTTATCTTGACGAATGAGGCATTTCGAATTTTTAATGATTTTTTTCATTTTTAATGAAATGTTACAGATTTTTGTCTCTTATTGCAGATATTTCTATCCTGGGTTTTAGGATGACATTCATTGGTGATATTTCAGTTGCACTCGTTGTGTTGAGATGGCGTTAGTTCCGTTCTGCTGATTCTATTCCAGCATATGCTTTGAAAATTGGATTGATAATGATTATTTCAGTCAGGTAACGCAGACATTAATAATTGTCTGTCTGACCCACCCTGTAGTGATGAGGGGCAACTACTCCTAAACCGGTCTGCAGGTGGTCAGCCTGAGTGAAGTGGTTAATAATGATCCATTCCGCAACAAACATTTGCAAATTACCTTGTAGGGGAACACGTAATTTGGTTCCCAGACTAAGAAGGGTCTGAGAAAATGTGTAATTCGGTTTCCGATATTTTTGGTTCCCGATATTTTAAATTCACCTTGTCTCTAAGTGTGATTTGGTTCACGGAAAAAAACATTATTTTCACCAATTAATTTTTATTTTATTTCTCTTATATCATGAGAAAGATAGAATTTACTTTCTATTTGTTTATCAAATCAATAATTTTTTATTTTTATAAACATACAACATATACATCACGAAAGCTTTTATCGTTTTACACTTCTTATCCACTTATAATAATGAAAATACAATATCAAATAGTTACAGCACATTGGAAAGAAACACAATTAATAAGATGTAGCCGATTGATTTCTTTTCTAAAATAAGATTCTATTATATTTGATATACATTTTTGACGATTTTTCACTTTACTGTTATGTATTTGAGCCGTTACATTGATGCTTTGTAATTTCACATAAGTTTCAATTTAAAATTCTTGAAATTTTTCCAAAAAAATTTAAATGTATTGATGTGCTTTATAAAAAGTCACATTGAAATGTTCATAAAAAGGTTCACAAGCATTAGTGGTTCGTATTAGCTCAGCTGAATTCTCAACCCGAAGAAAGGATGGAAAAAAAGACCCTTCTGTTAAGTAATCGGAATACTTTTGAATTTTTTCGTCTATTGTTGCTATCGCAAGCAAATCAGAAACAAAGCATTCGCTAACGTCGTGAGAAACCTCTAGAGGTTTGTATATTTGCCTCGTCGAAGAAGTCAGGAGCTTCATCGATGTTTTTTGGTAAACTTGGCTGAATTTTGCTACGAGCATTATAGATGTTCCTTCTGACGCAAGCAATATCATTTGTAGTGAATTTTCCTTTAATATTCTGCGAATGACCTTCGCAGGTTTTTTGGACAGGTCCCCGACAGCTTTCTGTTTGCAGGCAGAATGAACTATTTGGCGATTTATGTCCTGCACAACTGCATGCTGAGAATGTTCTCGTATGTGTTTTGTAATGGTTGAACTTCCAACACATTCGCCCAAAGTAGGAACAAATGATCTGCACTTTCTGTTTGTACAAGTCCATCGCTTCTCACCACTTTCCAGGATGTTTTGAAAACAGTTTTTTTGTTAATAAAAATTAATAACTGTTTTTCTCGTCCACTTAAAATTATTTCTGGATTTATGGCGAGAATTAAAGACAACTTCAAAGAAAATTGAATGTCACTGAGCAAGCACTATTCAAAAACACAACTGACTGTCACAGAAGCAATACAACTCAAATGAAAATGATACTCATAGAACAAGCAAAAATAGACAATGAATTTTTGGTTTTCCCAAATTTCACTTACACGAACAAGGGATTACGCAGGTGGTCCCCAGAAACCAAATTTCTAATGACCTTTCTGGGATTGTGAACCTGACGGGAACCAAACTACCAACATTCTTGTAGGACTTTGCACGTTTATCCATCGGATGTCAACGTCCGTCGGAGCATTAGCCAGGAAAATAGTTATTTTTTCATGGATAGGCGACCAACATGCACCTATTTCATTGGTTTTTATAGTCAGCTGTTTCAAGGAATATAACACTTTTCATTTTTTATGTTGAATTTCCCCTTCTTTATACCAGCATTCAGTCAGGTTAGTATGTATTCAATATAATTCTATACTTCAACAGTTAGAATATTTTTCTCATTTACTCATAGTAATATTTTCCATCCAAAAAGCTGTTATTTCGCATATTAGCGCCAAATTCGTCATTTTCATTGAACATACATACCCCATGGTAAATGAAAGGGTGCAACCCCAATCAAAAGTTGCGAGGAAGGTATATAAACGGAATCTAGGTAAGCACCAAACTTTTGCCTTTTTTGACAAAACAGAGTTGCCACCTTACCTCATTCAAAACTGTAGAATGTTAACATTTTTTTTATCCCTTCGAACCGAAATTCAGTGGATATTAGAATGTCCGAATTTAAATTGTTTGTTTGACGTATTCTCGTTTTCTATTTTGGAATAACCTTGAATTTATGTGTTCAGTATATCCCACCTCACTATTTGGAATCCCGTTTTTCACGTTGTTTCTTGTTCTAGCTGAACCTCCTATATTTTATAAATTGAAATTATTATAATGTCGGCGAAACAACTGAAACAATCTTGTATATCATGCGAAAATACAATTGATAGATTGTTTGATATTTATAAATGTGCCCAAAGGGCAGTCAATAATCTTGCTGAGCATACGATTTTCAAATAAAGATATAATGATTCAGCTGATATTTATGGAGAATTCAATTCACAGTATACCGCTATAATCCAAAACCACACAAAGCAATCAAACGGAGATATTACCCCTGGAAAAGTTCTGAGGTCAACTGTGAAATCTCAGTATTTTCAATTTGAAGCCTTTCATCACAATCTCTCTGAAATAGTACCTACAGGTACAATTCCATTAAGGTCAATTTGTGAATTCGAGCATCAAGCTTCCGACATTAAATATATTCGTTTTCAATGGTACCCTCAGAACTGGCCTACATTCGTTGGCTTCCTTACTACGCAAACATTGTGCAATTTCTAAAATTCGAAAGTTCCGGAATTCGTTTTGGGTATTGTCCTGGAAATGTCTTTCATCAATATGAAATCATCCACTAGATAGTGAAAACTATGGTATTTCTTATACAAATACGAATGCAAAGTATCAAAATGCAAAAGCTTTAGCAACTCGTAACTGGGATGAAATCAACAATACCCTCAGAGTGAACACTGAATTTTCCGTTGGTTTGGAGAATTCATTGGATACATTCATAATAATTTACAAACTCTTGTTAATCCTAGTTCTGTTGTGAATCAATGGGATTGTGATTTATTTCGCTTTCTTACAATTTTTTTCATGAATAATCACTCAAACGTTTCGAAATAAAGTATGCCTCCTCAGAGGTACTTCAGTTCATGCATTTCACGACACTCATTATCCCGCATTGAATTTGGCATATCTGGCAAATTCGTCAAAAAATTCAAAACTTTTTCGAAACAGGAAATTTGTGGATGGCTCAGTGATTTGAGCAACATTCTTTGATTTCTGAGTTTATTTTGGGAATCGGATAATTCAACAATGTATCCGAGAAAAACAAGCTCTTTCCTGGCAAACTCGAATTTATTTGAGTTGGACCTTCCGCGTAATTGTTTGAACATATGTATTAGATTCACATGTGTTCTTGCAATGATGTGGAAAAAAAAGATTATATCACCCATATATACGAAACATATCTCATTCTGTAGTTCCCCCAGAACATTGTCCATAACCGTCTGGAAACAAGTAAGGGCATTTTTCAGCCCGAGGGGCATGTGCAGATATTAATAGTGGCCTTTCTCTTCATTGGAAGCCGTTCATTTCACATCATCTTGGTGCATTTTGATTAGATGAAATCAACCCAGCTAATCAAGGGTTGAATGGTATTGGCATCGGCCAAGTTTATCTACAATATCAGATATGTTTTCTCGTTGATCTTTCCATAGTCCACACTATACGCCAATTTTCACCGAAAGCGTTAGCTTTTTGAGGACCACCCAAACTGGTGAAGATCAAGGAGAATCGCTAGGGCGGATGATAATCTTCTGAAGCATATAATGTATTTGTTTATTCACTTCGTGCTTACGTGAAAATGGATAACGATAGAATTTCGAAAGTATTCCGAAATTCCATCGATGATCTTGATATTGTACTGCTTCCATGTGACAAAAAAAGTATTGGGTGTTCTCAAGATTGATTTCTGCAGATCCAATTAAATATCCAACTCTTTCAATGTATCATTCATTGTAGGTCCATCAAAAAAATTGTGATATTTGAACAGGTGAAATTTTATTCCTCATCAATGTTGAATTCGCCGTTCAGTAGGGCTGGGTGTGAAACCTGAAAAGGCGGAGCTGTTTTTTCAACAGGAAAACGCAAACCAGGGGACCACCCAAACGTCCAAATCAATAGAAAGTCCATGCAATACAAACGCTTAGTCAAGTACCTTGGAGTCATCCATGGCTCCAAGCTGAACTGGAACGAGCAGGTCGAATACAAAGTTTGAGCAGCCAGCTTCGTTCTGGACATACAGAAGGGCTTTTGGCGGTACGTGGGGGCTCAGCCCTAAGATTCTCTACTGGATCTACATGACTCTCATATGCCCGATGATCACGTACTGAGCCATCGTATGGGGCATGGTACAGCATCCGGCAAATCATAAACCCAATTATATAGAGTACAAAGACTTGCCTGCTTTGCAATGAGGACGGCACCCAAAAGGGCGCCGGAAACACTCATAAGACTACCTCCCCTGCACCCCTATATTGAACACGAGGCACGCGAAGTCTCTGCTCGCTTGAGAAGCTCCAACCAATGGCGGGCGAGGAAATGTATGGACATTCTCGATCATGTAATCAAACAGTAAATGACGCAGTCACACATTCTCAAAAAAAAAAACAAATAGGGCACCGATTTATCCCCACCAATGGGAGCATCTGGTACACAGATGGCTCCAAGATGAGTGAATCAGCGGGCGCCGTGGTATATGGGTAACCTCCAAAAGCTGAATTTCACCATGACCTGGAAAACTTTGTTTCGGTATTTCAGGCAGAAGTTCTTGCCATACTCACCTTTGTAAGAAAAAAATCAATAGAGGTTACCACGGACAGCCAAACGGCGATCGAAGCCCTCACATCATACAGAGTCAATTCGGTGCTGGTGTCGGAATTCATTGACGATCTGCAAAGGCTATGTATTGCCTATGAGGTAAAGCTACTGTGGGTTCTCGGTCATACCGGTGTGCCTGGGAACGAACGGGCCGACCATTTGGCCAAACAAAGTGAGAAAAGCTCAAGATTGGACCAGAACCAACAATAGGAATTTCTTGATCATGGAGCGTCTCAACCATGAAGAAAATCTTGGCGGTTGAATTCCAGGAGGCATGAAAAGAGGTTCTTGGCATGAGACAATCGAAACCTCACATCAGAGGCCCTTCTATCAGGGGAGCCAAGACTCCGCTCGCACGGAGCGGGAAGAAAATCAGAATAGTGGAAGGACTTCTCACGGGACACTGCCATCTGAACAAACACCTCAAGATTATAGGTATCACGGATGATACTGAATGTAGGTGGTGCTTGGAGGATGGAGAGTGAGCCATCCTCATTCTCACGGAATGCGCAGCAGTGACAGTAATACCAGAAGTGCTCCTCGGGAGAGTCTTTCTGGATCCGGAGAGTATGAGAAAGGTATTGGTTTGGAGGCTGGCCCACTTTGCGCGTGAAATAGTATCTCTCCGATTCCCAACAGCCGTGGGTGCATAATTCATGCTAATGGTTCTGCCCGTCCACAGACTCTAATTCTGTCTTCTGAGTTGATTTCCTGTAAAACAGAGATTTCCGCGAAAAACAAAATTGGGTTGGTATTTATTGAAGTTCAAGGTAGGTACATTGATCTTCTTACAACATATGCATTTCGAGGGCTGCACCCTCATCTTCAGTGTTCTATGATTAGTGACACTCTCTGTATAAACTCTACTAAGATTATGAAAATATAGGACTCACCTATGGAAATAAATGAGGCGAAAAATAATTAAAATTATACATTTCTGGTGGATATGTGACAAGGTGATATTACTGTAGTTGTCTCCTTGTTTTTACTCTTGGGAGTGGGACTTCTAGTCTTTTCACTTTGTCTTTGTCTTCTCTTTGTCTTTGTCTTCTCGTTTTTTATACAATGTGTGTTGTATTTGACCAGCATCGATTTTCTTTATATTACCAAAATGTTGAAAGAGGAAATGGCCGTCTTTCAACTGGTGTCACTTGATTTCCTGAGTTGATGGCGTTGATTTTGTAGTAGCATCCTTATTGTGTTTTCATTTGGTTTGTTACAGTCCTCTGTGAAATTTGTCAGATATGTGAGAAAGTTCAACTCTTGGAGCAAAGATGGCGTTACAAGCTCCATCTCTGCCTTCTCTGAACTTCAATAAATACTTATTTCTGTGGAGACACTTCAAGTTTTTCCCCAACCCAATTTCCTGGAACCCCACTATAAAAATATGGACTATTTGTGAAAAAAAAAATTGGTAGTTTGAAATTTCGCAATGATCCTGAACGGTTTCTTGCTCACGTGATTTGGAGAATAATTTTGAGATGAATGAGGACTAAAGAAGCCTCTTATTGCTTCGGTGTCAAATAATATTTTGATGAAATGATTTGTTATCTCAAATATAAAAGTTATTTTCGAACGTAGATTGAATTCATTTCCATGTTATATCTTCTTGGGGCGGATCTTCTGAAAATTTTTGTTGTCACGAGAGCTTGGATAATTTTGGGACCTTGAGTTGCAATGATTGTCGGAATCTTCGATATGAGGGTTGTCAGGAAGTATTTCTCTGAATATTCTCGTTCAGTAGTCATAACACTGATCGGAGGGGTGAGTTTCATACTGATAATAGGTATCATAGTAAGGATATGATGTTTTGTCATAGTATCTAGGTCGATCTATATTCTAGAGCTCTTCAAAGATGAATTGTGGTTGGCCATAATTTAAGTTTGGTTTAATTGCACTTGCTTGGCGAGCCTATACACTTTTTGAATGTGAAATTCAACTCATGGGATTCAGTTCCGGAAGATTATGTGACTTTTGTTTTATGGCTTCCACACATTCGTGGAACATCTGGGGTTACCAAAATTTTGACGATTAGTGAGTAATGTTTTCTGTTGGACAGATCTGGGTTGAATATTCATCAGTTCACGTGAGAGAATGGGATGAAGATGAGCTGAAAGATAATGTATTGAGGAAATATGTATCGAAAGGTTTGAAGTTTGGATGATGGGGTGAGATTGGTCGATCATTTATAATTTGATTGAATTGTTGAGGTGGTCTGATTTTTAATTGATGAAATTTTAATTTTTGTTGATGTCGAATATTATATTTAAAAATTATATACTGCCTGCCTTTCGCCTTATTCGAAGGTTTCATTGCACGAGTAGTCGATTCTGAGAGATCTTCCAAACCAGCTAAAAATATATTGAGTATGAGTATTATACAAATTTCTTGACACACTATTTTTGTTCCAATAATCCATATGTATCGATATAATCATCGAGAGTACTTGAATTCAAAATAACTTGAATATATTATTGCAGGGCCTGTTAATTGGTATTTTATTTCAGTTGATCGAGATCAAATAACAATCCACTTCCTTCTCTCTGTTTATTAAAACCACTCAGTAGTATAACTACAAGTGGCCACGTAGCCTTGCAGGGACCTGCGTCATAATAATGAGCTGCCAGACCGTTGCCACTGGGTTGGGATTGTCATTGAGTTCGTCAGCGTCCATGAGTGGTGCGTTGTAGGAGGGGTTCGGGAAAAAATGGTGGTTGTGGGTTAAGAGTGGGCAGGGAAAATATCAGGGGATTGTCTGTCATTGATCAACGACGGTGAGCCATGTTGTTTGTGGGAGAGGGATCGAGTGGACGGGTTTATTTCGGTGGTTTGTCATTGGCCTCAGTCATGTTGTAGGTATGTGTGATAGGTCGTCAGTGGTTAATTAATAGCCGTCAACCGCCGCCGCTTTCCAATAGCTGTCAATGTCGATGGCGGCCATCTTATGAATTGTCAGCCATCTTATGAGACAGCTGCAAGCAAATAGCCATATTACGCCGCTGGCCTGTTATATCGGGGTACACTTATTCAAAGAAAACGCCAGTTGTATGTCTGGCTATATACAGGGAGTTATGAATCAACACACCACACTTTTCATACCAAATGTTACGCCACTGACCTTTTATGTGGAACCACTCCTTCAATGAAAGACCAATAAACGCTAAGGAAATCTCAAATATAGTATCCCAATATTCGAGTGATCCTTCATTGTGAAGTTGCCCGACAAAATGATTACTTTGACGTATAGTGAGCATCAATCACTTGGAAATAATTGAACCAAGAATATTTCTTTTGAGAGTGGCTTCTAAAAATATCTCTTTCTCTCTATACTTGAGAATGTGGGGCGTGTAGATAGAACCGGTCTCAGGAAGATTGTGGAATAATCACTTAAAAAGCATAAAATTTTTTGTTCGATATACTGATAAAATGAGACAATAGTCAAAGAACCGTGGAGAGTCTACATTCAGTCAGTTTTTGTCAATCCCAAAGTCGAGTTGACTGAATATAAGTGGGAATGACATCAAACGACTATTGTTAATTATTAGTTGAGAAATATAGGAACATAAAATATGGAGATACCCTTAAAAACACATAAAAATTATAAGTGATTCAATTTGCCCAAACATAAATCCAGAAAAGATAATATATGAACCTACTCTGTACCACCAGGTTCCAACACTTATTCCCTCGTTATTTGTTTTACACGATACTAGTTCAAGTGTATTACTATTTGAATTATTTCCGCGAAAGTTCTTTATTTATTGTTATATCGCACTGTATATTAGACTATAGTTGTATGGAAAATGTTTTTCTATGAGGTCATGAACTATCGGTTAGAGGTTTTTGTTGTCCTATCTCGATCTTAAAGCGTTGATAAAAACAATGTTTAATTATGGTAAAATACTGTTAATCGGTGTATTCACTTTGTGAAGTCATTACTCGTGCAGTTCCGGTCTTACTTGATTGAAATTTTCTTCCTCAATAGTTTCGCAATTTTACTGTTAGATGATTATATATCATCCTTATTGCACTACATGGTGAACGAATGAAAGTTAAACTCCTTTGAGAGGACATGTTACTTGAACGACGTCCAAATAATCCCTTATTTGCCGCGGATTCGTGCTTTTATAATAATCTGCCCGTCTCCTGAGTGGCCTTTTTGGTCCGCGGGGATACCTGCTTCACGGTTGTCATCTTCTACTTGTCATAATAAATCACGTTCTCAGTTACTAATGGCTCTCTACGTTAGCGGACAAGAATTAAAAAAAAAATATTTATCTATTTCGTAGTCGTGTTGCATTCAATGAGCTGTCAAAACCCATAATTTATGGTTTATTTGTTCACTAATGGAATTCCTTGGATATGCGTGAGTCGGCGGGTAATGAGTGATTAATAGCTCAGTGGTAAAAAGGGTGACTTTTTATATGCATGCCGAGGCTTGCAGGTGTTTAGTCTATTTTCAACGTGCTTTTGTTACTTAGTTTGGTCGTGTATTTGATTTCAGAATTAATTTTCATTCCTAGTGAATTATGTGGAATTCATATTCATCAATATCTTGTTGGTTCTTATGCTTGAAACTTTTTCTGTTCTCATGGGGGCATGACAGCCATCCTTCAATCGAGGCAGTGAATGGCGGCCGTGGTGTCGACAAATATCTATCCTTCAATCGAGGAAGTGAATGGTGGCCATTTTTCAAAGTGAGAGGGGCCAGCGTTCAGCAAATCCCCTATTGGGACGGCTATAAACTCAAAGTTGAGAGTGCAGCCAGATTCACATCATCATCTTTCTTATCAGTTGTTTTCTCAAACCGCCGGTTGTCGGCATCCTTTGTCGGAATCTTCGATATGAGGGTTGTCAGGAAGTATTTCTTCTGAATATCCTCGTTCAGTAGTCATAACACTGATTGGAGGGGTGAGTTTCATACTGATAATAGGTATCATAGTAAGGATATGATGTTTTGTCATAGTATCTAGGTCGGTCTATATTCTAGAGCTCTTCAAAGATGAATTGTGGTTGGCCATAATTTAAGTTTGGTTTAATTGCACTTGCTTGGCGAGCCTATACACTTTTTGAATGTGAAATTCAACTCATGGGATTCAGTTCCGGAAGATTATGTGACTTTTGTTTCATGGCTTCCACACATTAGTGGAACATCTGGGGTTACAAAAATTTTGACGATTAGTCTCTCTCTTTTCGTATGCTGAAAGGGCACCTTGAGTTTTTTTGAAGTGGATTCTTCCTGTTTCAAACATTTTTTCGTATATCGAGGTTGTGGACTCCAACTTCTTTATTTGTTTATTTTCTTATTTTTTTTTTCAAATTGGTTGAATTTTTTTACGTTTGAAGGTTTTTTTTTCTCATCACATTTTTTATTCAAACATTTCGAAAAATTGTTTATTCATTAGAGATGAACCTTGCAGAAATGAAAACTGTTGCGAGCAGTAGCTACACGGAAACCGTGGCTCTATCATCATTGCCGCTGAAGAAGCCTATGCAATGGAGAGATTGAGAGTGGCAGAAAGATGTAAGGAGACACCTCAGTAGCCGATTTGGAAACCAAATCAGTCTTCCTACCTGGGAGGGTTTCCGAGGTAATACAGCCGAAAATTGACGATTTAAAGCTTCGAAATTATTCAATAATCGTGAAGCCATCCACGACAAAGACACCTGTCTTCGAATCCATCCACAACTAAGACCATTTAGCCATCACCAACACCACAACGACGACGAAGACTTATGTTTTCGAGTTAATCAAAAAACAACTAAGATCATCCTCCACAACGACGAAGACTCCTGTTTCATTTTCATCACAAACTGAGACCACCCATCACGACGTCGATGGCGACGACGACAACTAGGGCTGCTGTATTCGATTTCATCAAAAAAGGCGAGAGAGAGACATATCAGTATTTTTTGTTAAAGAAATGGCTCGTTCCTTTATTTGTGTGTTCTATCAATTTTTTGAATAACTATGAATCCTGAGCAAATTGCCGTTCTCAGCGATGAGATGATCGTTAGATACAGGGAGGCTCAAAAACGTCATGAACAGAAATCCAGTCCAATGGAACGCGAAACTCGGTTGAAACAATTGAAATATAGTATTCGGTTATGTATTAAGGGCATTAAAATTTCTGACGATAGTTCCATTGGGTCACTGCAAAAATTGCTAACAAATTTGAGTCACTGGAAAACTTGCTGTAATTTCATTGGAAATTCAGGGGTCGGAAGTCAGGGGTTGGCTGCTAGAAAAAATATAAAAAGTAGTGTAATTTGGGATGATTTGAAATCGTTGTTTCGGGGACGTGTTCGTACAAGGTTAATAATCAATTTGGCCCATGAAGACACCAATCAATTTTTCAAAGACACCTAGACGCCTTCAGCCTTCTCATACGTCGAATTGGAAACATATTGAAAAAATTCCCCATACTGTTTTTGTGGGAAATTCGTCAAAATGGACGAAGATAAACTCGATTTGAAATATATCACCACCAAAAGCCAAGTGATTGATAGGGGCACAGATCAACAGGGATGATTCGAGGACCATGTCATCAATAAATTGGGCAATAAATTGAAGGAATTTCGTGGGAAAAAAAGCGGGTTGGCATTACAAAAATCATGAATTTGGAAGTTAGTATTAATCAGTCGGGTTTGGGCAAAAGGGGTTTATCTTTCATCGAACTTCCAGCCATTGCTATAAAACTGGCTTGTATTAACGTGTGTAAAACTAACAACGAATATTTTGGATGGGCAGTGGTTTCCACCTTGTATCCCGTACCACACGGACATCACCCAGAAAGACAATCAGAATACTCTCATTGGTCGAGCGTTCTGTATATCGAGGGGTTGAAATCACTCTCAGTCAAATCCCCAAATTTGAAAAACTCAATGGTATTTCGGTGGACATTTATATTTTGGAGTAGATCATCAGCTAATAACGATGACGACGGACATATATTTTTCACGACTGTACCGACGATACTCACAAAGAAAAAATTGGCTCGACATGTCAATCTTCTGATGATTCGGAATAAATACTCTGTTGAATTGAATTATTACGAGGCACCGCCGGAAATTGAGGGGGATGATGACGACGAACAGACAGACCTTAAATTCCATTATCGTTGGATTATTGATCTTTCTCGATAGGTTGGCTTACAAATATGTAAAGAAAAAATCAAGAAATATATTTGTGATAGATATTTGAATTATTTCCGTAGTCAGGAGAAATCAGACAATCATACTGTTGATTGTCAAAAGACCAATCATCATGAAATTCCTTTTCTGAAATATGACCATGTCGAGTTTAATGACTGTGTTCATAAAGAAATGGTTCCATTCGTCATATATACCGATTTATGCGCAAGCCTGGACGAGTTGGTGCGCACGTTCAGAGTGGAAGATCCCTGTAATACAAAGCGTGAGTTTCAAAATTTGGACGATGAACAATGTTCTCTAATCACGCGCGAAGTGGTATTCCTCTACGACTTTGTGGATTCCATGGAGAAACTTGAGATTACAGCGTTGCCAGATATCAGCAAATTTCACAACCATTACGATTACATTTCAAAGCATGCATACCAACATGCTGAAAAGGTGTGACAGACGTTGGATTTGGCAACACTGGGCGACTACTCTGACTTGAAAACCGATATTCCCCTATTATGAGATGGCTTTGAAAATTTCCGGCAATTGGGCCACGCCACTAATGGACTCGACCCCGCTTCATATTATACCATGCCTGGCTATTCGTGGTCATGTAAGTTGAAAATTATTAAGGACTTCGACATGCTCTCGTTTATTGAAAAAGGGATTTGGAAAAATATAAGTCGGCGTTGTAACCGATTCTCTCGAGCAAAAAATTAATATATGGGAAGAGGTACGATCCTCAACAACCCTTCAAATATTTATTATACTTGGACGTAAACAATCTCCATGGGTGGGCTATGAGGGTGTATTCGCCCTCTGGAGGGTTCAAATGGATCGAAAACTCTGATTTTCTGAACGTTCTGGAGGCATCAGATACTTCTGATACATACATACAAGTCGATTTGGAGTACCCCGAAGGGATTCCTGATGAACAAAAAGATTTTCCACTTCGTGCGACACATCGAACTCCTCCAGGTTCAAAATTACCAAAATTGATGACCACCCTGGACAACAAAGAGAACTATGTCGTATATTATAGAAATTTCAAACAAGCTTTGGAAAATGGCCTTATTCTCAAAAAAATTCACAGGGTGCTACAGTTTAAACAATAGGCATGGCTGCAGCATAACATTGAATTCAACACAAGATCACGCGCCCAAGCAACTACCAATTTTGGCAAATATTATTGAAAATTAGCCATAAACCGTAATTTCTTGTTTAATATTTGGCAGCACAGAGTCGTGAAAATAAATTGGAGGGTAGATATGGGGCGAAAAATCTAATCAGTAGTCCAAAATTCCACAATCGAACCATTTCCGATAGAAACTTGATGGCTATCGTAATGAACAAGTCTGAACTGATATTCAATAAACCCCTTTACATCAATATGGCTACTCTAGATATTTTCAAAATTTGTGGTCACGATTTCCACTATAAATTCATGTCGAAAAAGTACAAGATCAATTAGTGTGAGTTGATGTTCCTTGATACAGACTCTTTGACATATGGAATTAAATGCGATGATGTCTATAGCGAATTAATTGCGGAAAATTTGGAGAAATTTGATACAAGTGACTACCCATTCAAAAACTCGTACGGTATTCCGCAGGTGAACAGAAAATCCCGAAGTTAAACAAAGATGAAGCGAACGGGTGCATCATGAACGATTTCGGACTCCGTTCAAACTTATACACATATAAAATATAGGGCAAAAAATGTGTTAAGAAATCCAAAGGTGTTCAATATGATATGGTTGAAAATAAAATTTGCTTTCAATATTATGTCTATCATTTGAGAGAACAGGAGAAAAAACGTTGCATCCGATCGTATGCCCATAAGGTATTCAGTATTGAGCAAAACAAAATTTCCCCAAGCCATTTTGACGATAAATAAACTTTTATACCGGGTTCGGACGATGCAATTCCCCAACCAACCAACTGGTATTTAACAATGCTTTTCTCCGAATTCATATTTATTGTGCGCGATAACTGAAAAATAAATGTTTTTTTTTTCTCCATCACTCTCTTTCTTTCTCTCACATAACCATTGTATTTATTACATATCGAATATATCAGGCCAATATATATTATTATTATATTCAGTCAAATATATATATATATATATATATATATATATATATATATATATATATGTATAATGAATTTTTCACAATAAAAAAAGTATTATTAAAGTAAGTGTATATCGACATTGATTTTCATTTCTTACACAGAAAAACTTTGAATGAAGTGACGGCTCTATGCCATCACTTCATTCGATGTTCTCCTGAATTGGGGAGACCAGCCTGGAAGGGTTCAGAATTGCCTAGACCTATCCAAACAAGTCAAAAAACGAAGACGGCATACAGTCTCTATCGAAGTTCCGACCTAACCCCACATTGAGGAAACATAACCAATAAAAAACAATGACGGCATTCAGTCTCACCCGAAACTTAGTGTCTTCTGTATGACATAAGCCCTCCGGTTACTCCCGCCACATGGTCCGTACCGCCACTGGTTTGGGGACTGCACTGATTTCGGGTCGGCGAGCAGAGGTTATAACTCACCTCGAGTGAGTTAGAATCTCCATAGGGTTTCAGGTACCTATGTTATCGGGTTTTCGGGGGGCCTAGGTCTGCCAGACCGCTGCCAGACTGCTGTCACTGATGTCTGACGCATTCAAGGGGGCCTGGGACTCAACCATATATAGAAAAAAATAATGGCGGCTGTAGGTAAGGAATTTCAAGATGTCCGTTATAGGGGGGCATTGCCTGAGGTATTCATCGGTCTCTGAGTGTTTTCACTGAAGTTGAAGATATCTGGAGGCATTATGAGGGCCCAGCCATATATAGAAAAAATATGGCGGTTGTAGGTTAGGAATTTCAAGATGTCCGTTATGAGGATGTCCGTTATGAGGGGGTGTGTGACGGTCTCTGAGTGTTAACACTGAAGTCTGTGACAACTGGAGGCATTATGGGGGCCCAATCATTCATAGAAAAAAAGTAGGGTGGTTGTAGGTTAAGAATTTCAAGATGTTCGTCATGGGGGCTCCGTCAGGGGGCGTTTATCGGTTTCGATAGACTACCACGGAGATCTGAGATAGGTTGGAGATAACTGAAAGCATTATGGGGGGCCCAACGATGTATATCGAAAAAATATGGCGGTTGTAGGTTAGGAATTTCAAGATGACCGGTAGGGAGGCAACGACTGGGTTCTTCAGCGGTATCTGGAGGCTGCCACGGAGGTCTGTGACAACTGGAGGCAATAAAGGCAATATAGGGACTCTCAATCATATATATATATATATATATATATATATATATATATATATATATATATATATATATATATTTATATATATATATATATATACTATATATATATATTTATATATATATATTATATATATATATATATATATAGGCAAAAATATGTAGGTTGGTAATTTCAAGATGTCTGCCATGGGGACCGACTCTCTTGAGGTATTTATCGGTTTCGGGAGACTTCCACGGAGGTCTGAGATGAATAAGAACGTTAAGGGGGCCCAAACATGTATACAGAATGGAGTATAGCGGTTATAGCTAAAGTGTAAGAAAAAAATGTCTGTTATGGAGGCCGAGAAGCCCCCGCCTGTGGGATATTCAGCAGCCTCTGGAGGTTGCCACTGAGATCTGAGACAGCTGGCGTACGTTATGAGGCATTAGTGTGGAAGCTGCATTGGGGGCTCAATTATTCATAGGAAATAAAATATAGTGGTTGTGGGTTAAGTGTAAAAAATGTATGTTATTGGGGCCGTATTGGATCTCGCAGTCATGGAGAAAAAAAAGTATGACGGTTTCAGGTTGAGAAATTCATTATATATCCGTATGGGGGCCGACTCGTCTGGAGCGTTTAACGGTATCTTTGGATACTACGGAGCTCTGAGATATGTGAGAAAGCCGCATTGGGGCCCAATCATCCATAGAAAAATTACGGTTTGAGGTTGAGAATTTCACTAATGTTCAATATTGGAGGGTCGTTTAACAGTCTCTGGAGCATGCCACTGATGTCTAACGCATTCATGGGGGGCTGTAACTAAACCATAAATAGAAAGAACAAAATATAACCGCTCAACAAAGAAAAAATGATCATGCGATAGCCGTCAGTCTCTCCATACACTGACGTCGATATGTTTGAATATACTTTTGCGGCAAATGATTGCATCATGATTTGACCTTGACTATACAAAATAATCCCACGTTTCGAGCGTGCCGATTCTGAGAATTCCCATCTTTATTGCTTCTCGGAATTAGCTAACGTTGAAAAATTCCAAGAATTGGATAATGGTGTCAGCAAATTTCTCAGCAATTCATATCTGACCAACACCAACACCTGAATAAACAATCAATTCCGAGAATTATGTCTCGCCACTGATTCTGAGAAATTAATTGCGTCGTAATTTTATATTTCTGTGAACGCCAATAATGGTATCACCATTCGAAATTTCATAGTACAGTCGATCTCAGACATTTTATTCAACCGAATTCCTTCATTATTTTCCCCAATGACAAAGAGGTTGGATTTTTTATTTTCCATTTTATCTGAATTTAGTTCTTGTATTACTCACTAGGTGGCGTCACTATCGATAAACCTTACACCCTACCGATTTGTGTTTTTTGAGAAGAGCACCATTCTTTCATCTTGTATTACTTGGAATATGGAAGCGCTCGTGGAAAATTATTTAAGTATCTTGCCTTGTTCAATTGGTTCATTAATGTTCCGGACGTTGAAGAGATATGACGTATTTTTTCAGAATAACTGCGTGTGATACAGGTACAGTATGTTGGAGATCGTTATGGTATTTCATTGAAAATCCTCTCAGATGGGGATATAGGAAAACCAAAATACAGCGCTGCGACATATGTCAACGTATCACATTATGGATGATAAATGAAGAATAATCAATATGGAAAAAATGGAAATTATTGTTGGAATATAGAAGAGAGTAAAACAATGTAGAGTGTATTCTTTCAAATTAACCAACCTTACCAATTTTTTGTGTCCAACGCTATAAACAAAAAATAAGTTCTGCAAACGTGAAAAAGATCTATGGTGCGCTCAACCCCTCCAAAAAAAACACAAAACAAAACAAAATTCATAGTTGATAGGTATGTTATCAACCCCAATATTGAGGTGAGTTCCTATTTAGTGTGATACCAACAATAAAAAATACGCTCTCAACGGGTAACTAGAATGTACGAGAGCATATTGAATGATCAACCAAGATATACTAAACTATAAGACGATTCTTAATTTAAAGATATAAATTCAAAGGAAAAGTACATTTTATCGTATAGCAGACATTGAAAGTATACTTAATGAAATTCAAGACGGAGAAAAATATCAATGGCATACCTCGGCTACTATGTGAAATGTTCTTACGATGCCGAAACCTGGACTCGAACCAGGACCATCTAGATTATGAATCTAACGCTCTGCCAACTGAGCTATTTCGGCTAGCAATCATATGTATACGACAAAGTATGTAACGACAACCATTCATATGGCTTGCGACAAATGTTGAGTGACTATTAGCCTGGAAAGTCATGGGTGGGGGAACATAATATAACTTTTTCGATAAAAAAGTACCTGAAATATAGGGAATTCTTCCATAATCCTACTGGAAACTCCCATATGAGTCAGTGTGTGTTAGAGAGAGATGGAGATGGTGATTATTCCTAAATCTAGGAAAAATTATCAAAATGGGTCAACGTGGTAACCAACCCGCCCCGACCCATCATGGCTGGAGCTGAGCAACAACAAGAAGTGCCAGAACAGTCCAAGGTGATTTAAACAAAAAATAATAATAAAAAATTAGTAGGATCCTTGTGGAACACCCATTTTCACGGACTCGAGTAAATATAACCGTAATTGACTATTAGCTTGGACTGAGAAGTTGACGTCTGATCAATGCCCTTGGATCCTACGTCAATGAACGTCTAACAGGGTAAATACAAAAAATATATATCAAATTTTCGAACTGACGATATTTTTGAGAGAGAGTCCGGGGATAGCCCCACGTTCGGCTGAAAATTTATTCTCCTCCAATTCTCTTAAAATTCAATTTGTACGTATCATCCTGTCTCGCGGATACCAACATCATTATCATGGAGATGACATTTCTATGAAAGAATTTCGTAAGGTAGGCAAATGTTGGGCGATCTTCAAACATTGAACGATTCTGATATCGTTTACGGCTGACCCTCGTACACCAACATGAATACTGACGTCACAGCGATGACATCACTAGTTATATAGATTTCAGCTGATGTTCGATGGGGTGGTGGTGTATGCTCATATTTGAGATTGAGGGGTGTTGCCGGGTGTTGCGGAGTGTTGCCGGGTGTTGACGGGTGGTGCCGGGTGTTGCCGGGTATTGCTGGGTGTTGCCGGGTGTTGCCGGGGTGTTGCCGTGTGTTGCCGGGTGTTGCCGGCTGTTGGGGAGGTTTCTATAAACATGACTGAGGCGGCGGCGAGTGCCAGTTGCAGTGTAGACGTCGAAGAGTAAACATGTCCCTGCTACTTGATATTGACTGTTATGGCATAACTTTGAACGGATTGAAGTATTCCATAGGCAGAGAGCCTATAGAAATTGAAGACACTACATTGAAGCTGGGCCGAGATACTTACGGAATAACCGATGGTCTAAAGGAACTTCTTACCAAAAAGCAGCCCTCAAATTTCACAGATCGCAATATGTTCAATTATAATACCATCCTGATGATAACCAATGCACACAAGAGAACTGATGGAAAAATTTACACAAACAAATCATGGAAATATAGAAATATAATATCCAAGATATTTCCACAGGAGAGGAAAAGGAGTCCAAAGAAGGGTAAAGGACTAAAAAGGGTAGTCGCCCAAGAGAAGATATATAACGACCACCCTGTAGATTCCGATCAGAACATGGAGATCGTTCAGCGAAAGCCCACGCTTCCCATCGAGAACTATGTGGGGCATAGAGGCGGTGGTGGTGATGAAGGGGGAAGTAAACATGGCAGCCTATTGCCAAATTCCTTTCAAGCTGTTATCTGTGGTCCTAGCGGATCAGGAAAAACGAACCCTGTGATGTCGTTGTTGGCGAATGACAATGGTTCCAAATTTGCAAATATCAACGTCTATTCGAAATCCTTGTATCAGCCCAAGTATCAATTCCTAGAAGAAGCGCTGAGGGTATACAAGATGTGGGCTATTTCCTGTTTAGAGACAACGATGAAATCATCTCTATGGAAGATGCTCGATCTCACTCTATACTCATCTTTGACGATTTGGCCTGTGATGGACAACAGAAAATCGCGAATATTTCTCAATGTGCAGGCACAAACACATCGATGCCATCTTTCTTTGTCAGACTTATTCGAAAGTACCCAAACAGCTGATACGTGACAATTGCAATATGATTGCGCTCTTAAAACAGGACGAAATCAACTTGCGACACGTTTTTGATGAGCACGTTTCCCCCGACATGACTTTCGAACAATTCAAAAAGCTGTGTTCGGAATGTTGGTCTCAAAGCCAATACGATGCTCTCGTCATAGTCAAGGACTTTGGCTTGAACAATGGCAGGTACCGCAAAAACTTTGACATGTATATACAGGTATAGTTGTGTCAAGAGCGACAGAAAAAAAAACAGAAATTCGTCGTTGAGACATATGGAAAAAGTAGCTGTTCCCGAAAATGGCAGAAATTCGTTGCACCTGGCTCCCGAAACTTGAAAATTGCTCCAGACAACAATATGATATGTATTCAGTGAATATTTTCCAATATATAGAACAAGAATTGTAAATGATTTATGTTTTGAATAAAGAATAGTGTATGACATTGATTTTTTTTTCCTCTACCTTCTTTCCTATTCTCAGGTACAATGGGAAAACTACAGTTCTTGTCATGATGTGACATCACTGAGAGATTCCAAAGATATTTTTCAACTAGATTTTCAACTTATCCTGAAATTTTATGTCTGTCAAGTATTTTCTGTGGAATTCCTCCCTCCAATGAAGTAATAGCAGACTTTCTTTATTTTATATACTCACTTACCTATTTCGTATTCAAAATATCTGGAGGCAGGCACTCTTTTATTATTTCTAAACTTTGGAATTCATCTAAATTATACTCATTTTGTATTTAATACTCACTTTCGTATTCAAAATGTCTGAAGGTAGGCACTCTTCTTTTGGTTCGAAACCATTGAATTCATCCAAATTGATCTTTGCAATGGAACAGTCAATTTGTGAGACCCAACTCATACTTGATTGTTTGATAATTTTTGTTTTGAAATATATTCGAATACTCAAATCATATAGGATAATTTTTAATTTAAAATTATGTCCTGGAGCATTGAATCTAATGAAATATTTTGACTGGATTTTGGAGAAATGCATGAAAGTAACTGCTGCATCATTCAAGATTTATATAAATTCGTGTGATATCAACCATTTCTCAGAATCGTAAACATATTTGTTTCCAACTTGTTCTTCGAATAATGATATGCAATTCTGATACAATGCTTCATCTGTGATAAAATAAGTTTCTATTTTCACTTGAAGTCAATGCAAAACTGGGGTTATATTTGAAAAAGTAAGGTTAGAATTCCTCCCCACCTCATTTGAGGTTATGTTTTCTCTAAAAGTGAGGTTATGCTTAAAAATGTGAGGTTAGAATCCCCACCGCATTTGAATTTTGAGGTTATGTCGTCTCTAAAAGTGAGGTTATGTCACTCTCACACAAAGAACGCTGATGTTCGAGAGTGAGACTGAATGACGTCATCGTTTCTTTGACTTGTTCAGACAAATCTAGACAAGTCTGAACTTGTCTGAATTCGTCTTGACTAGTCTCTCTATCCAATTCAGAAAAACATTGAATGATGTGATGATACAGAGCTGCTACTGCTGCCATTATTTCATTCAAAGTTTTTCTGTATAATAAATAAAAATCAAAGTCGATATACACTCATTTTATTGATACATTTTTTTTTTGAGTATGAACAATAGATTATATATTCATATATTTGTATGGATATAATAATGATTATGATCGAATTGGAATTATTAATAAAGGATAAAAATGATTATGATAGAATTGATAATAATAATGATGATATGAGGATAAAAATAATAATAATGAATATAATACAAAATTGCTGACATTTTCAATATATACAATGGTGATGTGAGAGAGAGAGAGAGAGAGAGAGAGATGGAAAAAAAACATTCATTTTTTGATTATCACGCTAACACAATAAATGGAAATTTAGAATAAAAAAAAGATTATTAAAAACAAGTTGGTTGGTAGATGGAGGGAGGTGTAGGTTGGCTATTCATTCATGATGCTATAATGACCCCATGCAAGTGTATCGTCCGATCCGAGGATGAGTGTTCTTTCATCGTCGAATGGACTTAGAACGATATTTTCTCTAAAAGTGAGGTTATGCTTAAAAATGTAAGGTTAGAATCCCCACCGCATTTGGATTTTGAGGTTATGTTGTCTCTAAAAGTGAGGTTATGTCACTCTCACACAGAGAACGCTGATGTTCGAGGGTGAGACTGAATGACGTCATCGTTTCTTTGACTTGTTCAGACAAACAAGTCTGAACTTGTCTGAATTCGTCTGGACTAGTCTCTTTATCCAATTCAGAAAAACATTGAATGATGTGATGATACAGAGCTGCTACTGCTGCCATTATTCCATTCGAAGTTTTTCTGTATAATAAATAAAAATCAAAGTCGATATACACTCATTTTATTGAAACATATTTTTTTTTTGAGTATGAACAATAGATTATGTATTTATATATTTGTATGGATATAATAATAATTATGATTGAATTGGAATTAATAATAAAGGATAAAAATGATATGATAGAATTGATAATAATAATGATGATATAAGGATAAAAATAATAATAATGAATGTAATACAAAATTGACTGACATTTTCAATATATACAATGGTGATGTGAGAGAGAGAGAGAGAGAGAGAGAGAGAGAGAGAGAGATGGGAAAAAAAGCATTCATTTTTCGATTATCACGCTAACACAATAAATGGAAATTTTGAATAAAAAAAAGATTATTAAATACAAGTTGGTTGGTAGATGGGGGGAGGTGTAGGTTGGCTATTCATTCATGATGCTATAATGACCCCATGCAAGTGTATCGTCCGATCCGAGGATGAGTGTTCTTTCATCGTCGAATGGACTTAGAGAACGATGTTTTCTCTGAAAGTGAGGTTATGCTTAAAAATGTAAGGTTAGAATCCCCACCGCATTTGAATTTCGAGGTTATGTTGTCTCTAAAAGTGGGGTTATGTCACTCTCACACAAAAAACGCTGATGTTCGAGGGTGAGACTGAATGACGTCAACGTTTCTTTGACTTGTTCAGACGAATCTAGACAAGTCTGAACTTGTCTGAATTCGTCTGGACTAGTCTCTCTATCCAATTCAGAAAAACATTGAATGATGTGATGATACAGAGCTGCACTGCTGCCATTATTTCATTCAAAGTTTCTCTGTATTATAAATAAAAATCAAAGTCGATATACACTCATTTTATTGATACATATTTTTTTTTTGAGTATGAACCATAGATTATATATTTATATATTTGTATGGATATAATAATAATTATGATTGAATTGGAATTAATAATGAAGGATAAAAATGATTATGATAGAATTGATAATAATAATGATGATATAAGGATACAAATAATAATAATGAATATAATACAAAATTGGCTGACATTTTCAATATATTCAATGGTGATGTGAGAGAGAGAGAGAGAGAGAGAGAGAAAGAGAGGGAAAAAACATTCATTTTAGATTATCACGCTAACACAATAAATAAAAATTTTGAATAAAAAAAGATTAATAAATACAAGTTGGTTGGTAGATGGGGGGAGGTGTAGGTTGGCTATCCATTCGTGATGCTATAATGACCCCATGCAAGTGTATCGTCCGATCCGAGGATGAGTGTTCTTTCATCGTCGAATGGACTAAGAACGATTTTGTTTTGTTCAATACTAAAAACATTATGGGCATATGAAACGGATGCATCGTTGACTAGTCGATATTTTCCTCTGATTCCTCAGACAATCGACATAGTCTTCGAAGGAAATTTTATTTTCCACAACATTATAGCGGACTCCTTTGGATTTTTCAACACATTTTTTACCCTGAATTTTATAGGTCTATAATTTTGAGAGGAGTCGGACAAAATCTGTCATTATGCACACGTTCACCTCATCTTTCATCAATCCTGGAATTTTCTTGTTTACCTGCGGAATACCGTACAAGTTTTCGCATAGGTAGTTGCTCGTGTCGAATTTTCCCAAGTTCTCCCCGATCAAATCTCTATATACATCATCGCATTCAATTTCTTATATGAGAGAATCCGTATCCATGTACAACTCACACTGATTGGTATCGAATTTTTCAAAATAAATTTTATAGTGAAAATCGTAGAGGCAAATTTTGGAAATATCTAAAATAGCCATACCGATATAGAGGGGTTTATTGAATAGCAGTTCAGACTCATTCATTTCGATGACCATCAAGTTTTCATCAAAGATGGTACGACTGTAGAATTTCGGGTTACTTATCAGTTTTTTCGCACATATCTACCCTCCCATTTATTGACCATTTTCACCACTCTGTGCTTCCAAATGTTTTCCATGGTCTTTCCGAAATTACTGTTTATGGCCAATTTAAAGTTGTTTTTGCCGAATGTGGTTGTAGCTTGGGCGCATAATTTTGTATTTAATTCAATGTGGGGCTGCAGCCATGCCGATTGTTTGAACTGCAACACCCTGTGAATTCTTCTGAGAATAAGGCCGTTTCCTGAAGCCTGTTTCAATATGCGGTAATGTTCGACATAGTTTTCTCTGTTGTACAGGGTGGTCGATAATTTAGGTAATTTTGAACCTGGAGGAGTCCGATGTTCCGCACAAAGTGGAAAATCTTTGTGTTCGTCATGTATTCCTTCAGGGTATTCCAAATCGACTTCGAGGATAAAGCCTTGATCAGATGTATCCGATACCTCCAGAACGCTCAAATTATCGAAATATTCGATCCATTTAAACCCTCCAGAGGGTAAGTACCCTCATAGCCCATCCATAGAGGTTGTTTACATCCAAGTATAATAAATATTTGAAGGGTTGTTGAGGATCATACCTCTTCTCCATATATTCATTATTAGCTTGGGAGAATCGGTTACAACACTGACTTATACCGGCCCGAAGGCCTTTTTCCACAAATAAAAGCATGTCGACATCTTTGATCATCTCCAGCTTACACTTTGTGTACTTTAACATGCATGACCACGAATAGCGTCGGAAATTCTCAAAGATGTCACATAGCAATAAAATATCGGTTTTCATGTATAAAACAGAGTAGTCGCCCAATGTTGCCAAATCGAACGATTGCCACACCTTCCGGGCATGTTGGTATTCATGCTCGGAAATATCGCAATCGTTCAGCTGATTGTCGAAATTATCGATATCTGGCAACGCTGTAATCTCAATTTTCTCCATGAAATCCACAAAGTCGTAGGAAAATACCCCTTTGTGCGTGATTAGTGAAAATTGTTCATCGTTTGAATTTTGAAATTCGCGCTTTGTATTACATAGATCTTCCACTCTGAGCGTGCGCACCAACTCATCCAGGCTTGCGCCCATGAATCTGAAAGAATCAATGAAACGGAATTTAATGTCTGTCTGTTCGTCGTATTGTGTGGAAGATATATATTTCTCATTGTTTATTGGAAGAGTACTCACCCTGCCTCGTTTCGCGATATATCGAATAATAAAATGGCTGTCGTAGCCACTAAGATTATGGAAAACAATGGGGAGCATAGAGGATTTTTTTATAGTTGAGATTGCATGGGTTTTGATGTGCCCATCCTCTAAATTCATCTGTGAAATGATCATGGTCGGCTACAATCATTTGATCTTTTTGGAAAGGGTTCTCGCAAATATGACAAGTTGAATCCGCCGCCGTTCTTATGGGATTGACAGACATGGGGACGATTTTTGAAATTTTTCCTTCCACGAATTTGGCTATCGCTTTCAATTGTTCTGCGAACCATTCCATCGAATCCAAACCTCGATGGCTATCGTAATATGACAAAGTGTCATCTTAATTGCATTTGAAATATAAGCCTGCGCTATAGGGAGTGTTTTTTCTGGTATTTCGCTGTTTTTGGACTTGGTTTCATCATCTGTGAAGGTTCCAAAATCGATTCAAAATCAGCATATATCACAAATGGAACCATTTTTCATGTACAAAGTCTTGAACTCGACATGGTCATATTTTGGAAAGGAAATTTTGTTATGATTAGCTTTTTCACAATCACAGTATGATTGTCTAATTTCTCTTGACTTTGGAAATAATTTAGACATCTTTCACAAATGTAATTTTTATGTCTGTGTTTACTGATTTGTGAGCTAACCAATCGAGAAAGATCTTTAATCCACCAATAATGGAATTCAAGGTCTGTCTGTTCGTCATCGTCCTCGTCAATTTCCGGTGGTGCCTCGTAATCATTTGATTCAACTGAATATTTATTTTGAATCATGAGTAGGTTGACATGTCGAGCCAATTTTTCTTCTGTTAGTCTCGTCGGTACATTTGTGAGAAATGTATGTCCGTCGTCGTCGTCGTCGTCATCGTTATTTGCTGATGATTCAACCAATTCCAAAATATAAACATTCACCGAAATACCGTTGAGTTTTTCGAATTTTGGAATTTGACTGAGAGTTATGGGAAATCCCAACCCCTCCATATTCAGTACGGTCAACCAATGAGGGTATTTTTATGTACGCTGTGCATCTTTTTCAACGAAATACAGAGCGGAAACGACTGCCCATCAGAAACATTCGTTGTCGTCGGTATTTCGCACGTGAATACAAGCCTTTTTTGTAGCAATGGCTTGTGGAAGTTCGATAAAAGATGAACGCCCTTTTCCCAAACCAGATTGATTGATATTCACTTCCAGATTAATGATTTTTTGTAATGCCCACCCGCTTTCTTTTCCACGAAATTCCTCCAATTCATAGCCCAATTTATCTACAACAAATTCCTGGAACCACCCCTGTAAAACTGTTCCCCTATCAATCACTTCGTTTTTAGTATTGAGATATTTCGAATCGAGTTTTGCCTCATCCAAGCCCATTTTGACGAATTACCCGCAAAAACATGTATTAACCTTCAGCATGAGGAATTTTTTCAACATGTTATCGATTCTACGTTCAAAAAGGCTGGAAGCGTCTTCGAAAAATTGATTTGTGTCTTTATGTGTCAAATTCATGATACCCCTGTACGCTCGTCCCCGGAACGTCGACTTCAAATCTTCCCAAACAACTCGGTTTTTAGATTCTTTCTGACAGCCAACCCCTGACCCTCCACCCATATTTTTTTATGAAATTACGACAAATTTTTGAATGCCCCAAATTTGTCACCAATTTCCTCAGTGACCCAATGGAACTGTTGGTTGACATTTTGATGCCCTTATTACATAGCCGAATACTACGTTTCAAATGTTTCAGTCAAGTTTCGCGTTTCATTGGGCTGGAGTTTTGTTCGAGAAGTTTTTGAGCCTCCCTGTATTCAATAATCATCTCATCGCTGAAAGCGGCAATTTTTTCAGAATTCATGGTTATTTAAAAAACGAGAAAACTGAATGCCTTTTCACAAACAAAATACAGATATATATTTTTTTCTCTCTCTCTCACCTTGATCCAATGAAATCGAATACAGCCGTTCCAGTTGGCACCGGTTTATCTTAGTTTTTGATAATGCTGATGATGGATGGACTTAGTTGTGGATGAATTCAAAGGCAGGTCGTGGATGGTTTTATGATAATTGAATATCCTCGAGGTTTAACTCGTGGACAGCTCTGAACAGCTTAGTTCGACGTCTCCCAAACTGTGTATTGCGGCAGCTCGATCCACTAATGAAATTGTATAGATTGACTGCACCGCACTTTTTTATATCTGTAAGAAAAAACTTATAAGTATAACGAAAAAATATAAATTCCCCACAAAGTTTGGGATGCTAATGATACTGCTCTTCCGCGAAAATTATCTCATCCAAAAATAATAATAACAATAATAAAATAATCGAATGTTATGAAAAAGAATGATATAAATCGAATGATTGGTGATAGAACGCTGGAAATACTCACACTCCACTGCTTGAGGAGACTCTGAGGACAATATATTTTATAGTTGGTTCTCTCTCTAAACACAGATATATCTCCCTCAACGGTCAAGACACAAATAACTATGATAGTCCACGATCATTAAGTTATAGAAAAATACCTCTCTCCCCACCACCACTCTATTCTGAGCATGCGCACAATCCTCGCGGTGTATGACTAGCAAATCTTCAGTGCTCATCTTTCAATTTTCATCGATTACAGTAATGTATTCCAGGAGCGTTTTTTCTACCTTCGTTATTTTACAATTTTTATATGAGTTTTTCTGTGGTATCGTTCAGGCTTGCGTGTCAATGATTCAGAAAAGAGTTGATGTCTATAGCCTCGTCGTGTGAAGAACTTAAAGAAATATCCCAACCAAAAATAATAATAATGAAAAAAAAATCGATTATAAAAAATGATGATATAAATCTAATGATTGGTAATGGAACGCTGGAAATACTCACACTTCACTGCTTGAGGAGACTCTGAGGAAAATATATTTTATAGTTGGTTCTCTCTCTCTAAACACAGATGTTTCTCTCTCAACAGTCAAGACACAAATGACTAGATAGTCCACGATCATAAAGTTATAGAAAAATTACCTCTTTCCTCACCACCACCACTATATTCTGAGTCAATAAAATGGAATGTAATGTCTGTCTGTCGTCATGTTGTGTAAAAGAAAAGAAAAATGTTATCAACCGAAAATGATGATCATAATAGTAATAATATTAATCTTATACTATATATATGGAATCTCACCTCGATTCTTTGATGTACTCGAAGACTGCTTGCTACCTTAGCCTTCGTGGATGGCTTCACGATTATTATATAGACACTAGTCTGGAACTCGCATAGACTTGTGCAGCGTCAATGTTGATAAAGCTACCTTTTATATGTGGATAGGGCTCACCACGGTGTTGAAATCTGCAATATTTATCGATAATAATACTTTAAAAACTTGAAAAAAATCATAATTTTCCACCCCATATGGAGAACATTTGAAAACAAAACAAAAATCACTCTGTATACAAAAAAAAATATAGTCCACACCCTTGATATACGAAAAGTTTGAATGAAAAAATTGCATGTGGATCAAAAAGTTTGGACATGCCACCCGGTATATACGAGAAAGCTGAAAAATAATTTCAGAGTGTCCACCCTATATATGCGGAAGTTGGAAAAACAATTCGTCCAGTTCACGAAAAGTTTGGAGATAAAATAGCATGTGAATTAAAACAGTTTGGATATGTCACCCGGTATATACGAGAAAGCTGAAAATATCACCTCGATTTACGAAAAACCCGTGAGTACAGCCCTGATTTCACATGTAAAAATTGAAAAAAAAAAACAAAAAACCAACCATACTATTCAAGCTCTGTCTTTGAGCACTTCATTAGAAAAAACTTTGAAAAAAACTCTGTCTAAGAAATATTTGAAAAAACAAAATCTGCTCAGTTCAAATACATTTTTGAAAAAAAGAAAACAAGTTGATGGAAAAATAACCCCTTCAGAACGTGGAGAAAAAAAACACTCATTTGGAGAAAAGTTTGAAAAAAAAAGATCCTCCCGTTAACAAATAGAAAATATTCCCACTCTCGATATATGAAAAAATGTTTGAAACAAAAAAAAACTCAAAGTGGCCTTTTGGCATACAAAAAAAAGGTTTTGAGAAAAAAGTAAAACAATAAAATAAAAACTTACGTTTTTAGATGCTTGGTTTGGTAGATGCACAAACACACAAACTCAGAGAGCGAGAGAGAGCACTGAACAGAACGATGCTTTGAGTTCAGAGGACAGATGATGAATGAACCTCAAGTATTTGATCAGTCAAGTAAACCAATTCTCTACTGCGTAATTTGAAAACTGATGACTCAGCATAATTCTTGGAACTGATGTAATATTGCGCAATATAATGCAATAGCTCTTGATGACGTCATATGCACTCACAAACAGATCTAAACCTGTTCATTCCTGTCTCAGTCGCCAGCGGTGGATTTCTGACGAATTCATATTTGTTTGACAGTGAATACTCAGACAATATACAATTTTCATTTTGAAATAGAAAATTATTTTTTCGTTCAAGAAGTTTGATATAAGAGTTTTCATATACAGTTGAAATACAATTCCTTGAAATTTTTTTTTGGTTCACGCTGTAAAATCTCAATATTGCATATTTTGCGAGTGTAAAATATTCAATCGATCATTTAAGTAAACATCAATTGTTTTGGTTTGTATTTAGCGATATCTGATATTTATATAATAAGGAGATCCCAACCTTGAACGAAAAAGCATCGGTTTCACTTCCCGATATCAAAATTATTTGATATAGACAGCTGATGGAAGGAAAGCGTATATAGGTAGTCATTCATATCGTGTTTCGTAGCTCATAACTGAATGAAAAAATTAATATTAAGCCACTTTATTGTCTGTCTGTCTGCTCGTTTATCTATAATAATAATAATAGTAAAGAGCAATACATTTCAGAATAACTTTCCGATGGGCTAGAGATTCGAAACTTCGAACATATCCCCAGAACTGAATGAAAATGTAAAATAAATTGGTATTCTTGTACGTCTGTCTGTTCGTTTGCCTATATTAATGATAAGTAATAGTAGTAAGAAGTAATAAATTTCAGAATAACTCTTCGATGAGCTAGAGACTTGAAACTTTGAACAAAGCCCAGAACTGAATGAAAATGCAATATCAATTCGCTTTCTTGTCCGTCTGTCTGTTGGTTTGTCTGTTTCAATTTTAATAGTAGTATTGAGAATAATTCGATTTCAAACTAACTTCCGAGGAAGTAGACTTGAAACTTTGAACATAGCCCAGAACTGAATGAAAATGCAATATTAATTCTTTCTTGTCCGTCTGTCTGTTGGTTTGTCTGTATCAATTATAATAGTAGTATTGAGAATAATTCGATTTCAAACTGACTTCCCGATGAAGTATAGACTTGAAACTTTGAACATAGCCCAGAATGGAATGAAAATGCAATATTAATTCGCTTTCTTGTCCGTATGTCTGTTGGTTTGTCTGTATCAATTATAATAGTAGTATTGAGAATAATTCGATTTCAAACTGACTTCCCGATGAAGTATAGACTTGAAACTTTGAACATAGCCAGAATGGAATGAAAATGCAATATTAATTCGCTTTCTTGTCCGTATGCCTGTTCGTTTGCCTATATAAATGATAAGTAGTAGTAGTAAGGAGCAATATATTTCTGACTAACTTCCCAATGAGCTAGAGACTTGAAACTTTGAACATATCTCTATAACTAAATGAGAATGTAATATTAAACCACTCCATTGTCGAGTCGGCCCCCATAACGGATATATAATGGAAGTCCTAACCTATAACCGACATTTTTTTTCTATATGACTGCGAGCTCCAATACGGTCACCCCACATAATGCCTTCATAACGTACGCCAGCTGTCTCAGACCTTAGTGGAGCCTCCAGAGGCTGCTGAATATCCCACAGGGGGGGTTCCTCGGCCTCCATAACAGACATTTTTCTCTCACACTGAAGCTATAACCGCTATATTCCATTCTCTATACATGTTTGGCCCCCCTTAACGTTCTCATACATCTCAGATCCCCTGTCTCAGATCTCCGTGGTAGTCTACCGAGATAAACGCCCCCAGACGGAGCCCCCATGACGGACATCTTGGAATTCTTAACCTATAACCGCCATACTTTTTTCCTATGAATGATTGGGCCCCCATAATGCCCCCCAGTTGTCACAGACCTCAGTGATAACACTCAGAGACCGTCACACACCCCAGACGTGAGGCCCCCTCATGATGGACATCTTGAAATTCCTAACCTACAGCCGCCATATTTTTTCTATATATGGCTGGGCCCCCATAATGCCTCCAGATATCTTCAACTTCAGTGATAACACTCAGAGACCGATGAATACCTCAGGCAATGCCCCCCTATAACGGACATCTTGAAATTCCTAACCTACAGCCGCCATTATTTTTTTCTATATATGGTTGAGTCCCAGGCCCCCATGAATGCGTCAGACATCAGTGACCGCAGTCTGGCAGCGGTCTGGCAGACCTAGGTCCCCCAAAAACCCGATGACAAAGGTACCCGAAACCCTATGTGAGTTAGAAACTCGATGTGAGTTAGAAACTCTGCTCGCCGACCCAAAATCAGTGGCAGTCCCCAAATCAGTGGCGGTGCGGGACCATGTGGCGGGAGTAATGTTAATACCCACCGGCAAGTTCTTACTTAATTTTCAAACAAATCCTCAAAGGTGTGGACAATGGATGAAACACACACAAGTTGATTCTCACATTCTATATTCATTCATTTGAGATACACACACAGCACAAGTGTCCGATTTCATCGAGCAGTCAGCACATCAGGCCAAGTGTTTGCATCGCATGAAATCCACGTTCATATCCTTTTCCAAACATACTTTGTACGACTTCGACGATGAGGATGGTGATGTTTTTCTTGGATGCTGCTGCTGCTGCAGTTGGTAGATATAGTCATTGTTATCCCGTCTCTGGCTGGAAGAGAGTTTGCGAGCCGAATTCGTCTCATCATGGTGGCAACATCTTCTTCTATAGAAATAACAAGTGGTAGCGGTGATTTGAGTAAATAATAATCACTGTCTTGACTCATGTATGAGGATGACGGTGTCTCTTCTTGATGCTGGTGTTGGTAGGTATGTTCGTTGTTACCCCGTCTCTGGGTAGAAGACAAGCTACGAGCCGCATACATCTCATCGGCAACATCTCCTCCTTTGAAAAACCCACAATGTGGACTCAACATTTCGGACATACGACAATGTCTTCTCAGTTGATATGAATGAACCCAGCTCCGGCCGATTTCCCTCTTGGATACGAGTGATACCAATTTTGATATGTCGCTAATCTATCTGCATACATATCCATGTCACCCTATTATGAAGCTTCTGATGATGGAGCTCTCCCCAAACTCCCAACAGTCATACTGTTGACAGCTGACAGCCATATTGTATGCGACGTCACAGTCTATGATATGTAACGTTTTGTGACAGTACTGCCATCTATGTGACATTTGACAGTTCTGACACATATTAACTTCTTTTCAACTTTGATTATTAATTTTTGATATTTTTCGATGAAGACTCAATCCCACCTGGAAAAAGTAGGAGAAAGATGGACAAAGATGAAATATACATAAAGACATGAATAATTTACAACTTTGATTTTATAATGGAAAAAGTATTCCTACAAAACCAACATACTGCGGTTGATTGGAGAAAAATGTATTTATGCCCTCGATGATGTTATGATATTGTGCACAAAAGTTTATATTTTCCACCATGGCCACTCGGTCGGTCACCAAGCTTCGGTTGACTCGTACCAGCTGTTCCGCTTCGTCCTGGTTGAGAAAGTTCAATCCGTGTTTGTCCATTTGCAATCTTCCCAAACTGTTTATGAAACTCTGCAATAGTCTCCACACAAGTATTCCACCTCGTTATTTTGATCTGATACGCTTCGCAAGGAGTTTCGGAATCCCGGGTCTTGAATATGTAACGAAGCATTCTTTCCTAGCTCCGTTACTAAGAACAACTAATCAAAATATTGAAGTAACTTTGGTATGTCTCTGCCTATTCGGGATTCAATATCCATTATGGATTATCAACAAAATAATGCCTGTTTAAAAAATATGCGTACACAATGAAAGCTACTGGAACAATCACAAAACCAAACAGAAGGAAGTGCTGATGCCTTTTCGCAACGTACAAAATAACTGAAATACTTTTCTGACTGTTTCCACTATCAGAGTAGAGACAAATAGATTCATATTACTAAAAACGTAGTATGCTTTCTCATAGGGGGACAAAACGATCAGCTGCTTTTTGGTCCACTTCTAATGTGGATCAGACAAAAAGGGGGTCTTTCTTCATATGGTTTTTGTCCGATATTTCTTTTAAATCCGGTGGATATGAAAGACGAGATTCGATTAGGATCGCTCTCTTTCCTCCCAGTCCGAGAATCAGTAATTTTGGTTGTCCTTCGAGCCGTCAACGAAGTCATGAAGTATTCACGTGAAGTTCTCGTTTAAGTAGTGAAGTAACCGTAAGTAAAACATTGTGTATGAACCTCTGAAAATCTGTTGATTTGATTGTGTCATTAAGACACCTTTGCAAACAACTGCCCTGTTGTATATAATTTCCATACTGTATTTGATAACCGTATGAGTTTATGAGGTTGGCAAAACGCCTTATTGATTTTATTTCGTGCATTCTGACTATTGCAGTATAAGTACGATTCAGCTGTGGAAATAATTTAACGCACACGTGAGAACATCCCAGTTCCGTGACTTTCACAATAAATCAAGTTATGCAAAAATCGAATTTATTTCTTACCTGAAAAAAGCCACTGTACTTAAGAATTGTTACAAACTGAAGGGTACAAACATATACTTCATACAGGACTTGTGCTACGAGGACAGACAGGAGAATAAAATCCTTAGGGAACATCAAAAGATTGCGCGATCGAAAGGCTACTCAGCCCAAATACGCGGCAAAAACTTGGTCATTAATAACGAAGTCTACTCAGCGGCCCAACTGGAACGAAGTGAGATACAACAGGACGAACATAACCCCGACCCAGTAACCTCCCCCCAGCAGGAAATCAAATCAGCCAGTGTACCGTCAACCCCTACCACAAGTCAAACGTTCTTCGAAGATAGTCTCCATCCCTATTCTTCACAAACACCACAAAAAATCAGTGATAATAATCACCACAAAGAAATAGAGAACAAAACCGAGGAAAATATAAAGAAAAATACCGACAATATAACAAAAACGAAATTCATATCTCAGAACAAACTAGAAAAACAGCAGGAAATAGAAAAAAACCCATCAAACATAAAACTTACAGAAGAAAGAAGAGTGGAAAATCCATCGGGGAATAAAAAAAAAGAAAGATTACTCTCCACTACACTTCATAACACCCGCATCATTACAAGACAACAAACAACAAACAGTTCTGCATGAAAATGAACAAAATCAACAAAAGCTGCCAATCATAACAAGTAATTAAAGGACTCGTTCTGGAATAGCAAGAAGCAACTGGTGAAGAACAAATCGACCATTTGAAAATAAATAGGTACCTCAAAAAAACTTTTTCTTTCTTATAATATATAGTATATATGTGTGCTTTCTATACATCAACTTATAATTCAACCATTGAGTCATACCTGGGCATATTTTTTATATTTTTATTTTTACTGTAAGATGGATCCATATATCAATGAATTTATTGTCGATAATTTGGAGAATAATATATTCGAAAACTTTGGGGATTGCAATGATTTTTTGGCAGATAATAGTAATAGGAATGACAGTCGAGACTTTAAATTATTTCATACGAACATACGAAGTATAGTTAAGAATATTGATGAACTCAGAATGCTCTTAAATATTTTAGACATGATTTTGACATAATAGCCTTAACAGAAACATGGAAAATTGATAACTTATTTCAATTAAATCTTCCTGGATATGAGTTAGTATATAACTACGGAGACCTAAATCAAAATGATGGCTGTCTGGTATACATAAAAGATTCCTTTGATTTCACATCAGAGATAAAGCAAATAGGAACGGTAAAAGCAATCAGCATAAAAACCGAAATTAATGAAAAAATGATCGAAATCATCACCATATATAGGTCACCGTCAACTTGCCCGTTTTTGTACAACGACTCATTAAATTCATTTTTACACAACAGGAATCCACCCAAAAAAACTTACTTCGAAATTATTGTAGGAGACATCAATATAGATATTTTGGATAACACAGATTATGCTACTGAGTATCTAAATATCATGAGTGAGCACGGATACATACCAGCAATAAACGAGTTTACTAGAATACAGAATAACTCTAAGACATGCATCGATCATATATTTTTAAAAACAGATACACACTATGAAACAATCCATCCCATCATCATCCACTCATGCATTTCCGACCATTTTCCCATTGTGCTTCAACTAGAATATGTAAAGACGGCGGAACTTGAGAATAAAAGCAATTCAGTAACAAGCTACAAATATTATTTAAATGAGAAAAAAATGCATACAGAACTACAACATGAAACTTGACAAATGATTTATACAGATACGAATATCGAAAGGGCAACAAATAAATTCATGAAAAGATTCTCAGAAATAACCGAAAAATTCACACAAAAAATTAAAATCAATAGAAAACATATCAAAAGAAAGGACTGGATCACTGACGGATTGATCAAGTCAATGGAAACCAAAAACAAACTCCATAAGGCAATGCAAAATAAACCTAATGATGAAAACTCTAAAATACAGTATAAAAAATATCGGAATAAACTCAACGAAATGATAGATAGGGCAAAAATAACGTTTTATAAGAATGAAATAGATAAACACAAGAATGATGCAAAAAAACTATGGAACTCACTGAAATCAATCGAAACCAAAAATAAAGTAACCGAGATCAAATATATAAAAGATCCAGATGGCAACATCATATCAAATGATCAAATTAAAGCGGAACATTTTGCTCATTATTTCACGAAAATTTAGCTAACGCCAAAAGTGAAGAAAAATATGTTAAATTCGTCGAAAAAAGAGTATGCAACTCAATTTTTCTTGAAGAATGTAGCGAAAAAGAAGTCAGAGAAGTGATTCTAAAACTGAAAACAAAGAAAGCTACCGGACTAGATGATATTGAATCTGAAACTCTAATAAAATTCGTTGATTATATAACGAGACCATTAACATTCATCATAAACAAGTCGATCGAACTAGGAATTTTTCCAGATGCCCTTAAACACTCTGTAATAAAACCGTTATATAAAACGTGAGACAAAAAGGAGCTAACTAATTACAGACCTATCTCCTTAATAAGCCATCTAGCAAAAATTTTCGAAAAAATTCTCAAAATAAGAATAGATAATTATATCAAAAAATATAAGATACTCTCAGATAACCAGTATGGATTCCGCCAAACCAAATCAACACAAGATGCGATGATCCACTTAACAAAAGATATCTACGAAGCGATGGACAAAGGAGAAACTTCACTATGTGTCTTTGTTGATTTGGCGAAGGCCTTCGACACGGTGTGTCACCATAAATTACTGAAAGTATTGGAAAATATAGGTTTTAGAGATGGGCCATTGAAACTTCTCACCAGTTATCTATCTAACAGAAAACAAAGGGTGAAAATCAATAACTCATATAGCTCAGACCATATTATTGAGTATGGAGTGCCCCAAGGAATGGTCCTCGGACCGATCCTATTCAATATTTATATAAATGATCTCTTCAATATTGGTGTGGAAGCGAATATCATCAGCTTTGCAGACGACACAGCACTTTTATATCGAGGCAGTGACTGGAACAACCTGGAAACTAGAGTTCAAAGAGATTTGGTAACCCTATTACATTGGTTTAACAATAAATCACTGACGATTAATTTTTCCAAAACTCACTTCATTCAATTCGCAATATATAATAATAACTTACCAACATATAATAAAATTATGATTAACATCAACGAAAACATCATTGAAATTGGAATGAAAAAGAGTATAAAATACCTAGGTCTAATCATAGATCAAAATCTCAGATGGCATAAACACGCTGAATATGTTACCAAAAAACTAAGATCATTAATAACTAAATTTAAATTATACAAAAAATTGTTCAACTTACCACAAATGAAAATACTGTACACCAGCCTAGCCCAAACACATATTAACTATGGTATACTTGTTTGGGGAGGAATAACAAACAATTACATTAAAAACCTCGAAGTTACCCAAAAATGGCTGATGAAAATAATGTTTGGAAAAGATTACAGGTTCCCAACAGAGCAACTTTTCAAAGAATCGAAACTGCTCACAATCCATCAGTTATACTTTTTGAACCTTGCATGTTACCATCATAAACACAAATATGAGCTCCCCAAATTGACCATCCATACAACACTAGACTAAAAATCAAACTACAAAATACCAAAGGTTGGAACGACAAAAAACCAAAGATTTCTCTTTTACCTGAGCCCTATAATTTACAGAAAATCCCAAATGAAATAAAAACATCAATAGTTCTGGCATTTTCAAAAATAAAATAAAAATATGGCTCTTGAATTTAGCTCCCAACCAGGTTCTTCTAATATTTCAGAGAGAATCATAAATCAAACCCTATATAACACAAAAAAAAATATATTCTATAAACCGAGTCATGTATTCCATATGAGACATAAAGTCACGAAATAATTTCAATTTATCGCAGCTCTGCACCAAAATAGCCCTTATACAAAGATGAAAACCAAAACAATAAATGGCAGAAACATTTTATTTATTTAATTACTTATTTTATTTTATTCAAACTGTAATAAACATACTGAATGTATTTGTCAATGAATTACCTACTGTTTTACAATTTAACATTATCCTATTATATTTTATAGTTTAGGCTTATATATCATAAGTAGTAAACCCATGCACAAGGTTTCACCTTTTATGGGTTTTCTACTCTATTTATTTGCTATAATTTGAATGTGTTGCACGATTCAATGTTTTATTGTATTTTTAGCAAATAAATTATTATTATTATTATTATATTATTATTTGTTATTTCGGATTGCTTTAGGTCGTGTGATATTTTGTTGATACTGTAATGATTACTGTCAATTTGGACTTCCGACAGTTACAGGTATTGAGAGTGTAGAGTAAATCATAGAAGTTTGGTATCGCATTGTTCGTAGTATATAAACTGATGTATGACATTCAGCTCCTTGTTCTTGTGTGTTGAGAAGTTCGGTGATTTGCGGTTGTCCACCGAAACTCTGGGTTTGAATACGTGTTGAGATTGGAGTTTTTTTTTGTAAGTATGTCAGCTTTCACAGGAGCTCAAATTCTGACATTGACCGAGTGACAGCAATCTTCGAGAATAGAGTTCAGAATATGAATAATTTCCCCGATACTTGTACATAAAAATCTAATATTTCGATCAAATTATTACAGTGAAGATATCATAAGCGTTGGTAATACATTCCAAGATTGAGAAAATTCACTAAGTTAATGTTTCGATAAAATTATCCTATCCAATTGACTGAATGAAATATGTTACTGAAGCTCTGATCAACGTTTGTAATGAATTCAAAATCGTGGAAATTGAATAAGTTACTATTTAAATAAAATTGTTATATTGTGAATACCTCTGAAAACTTTCATGGAAAGAAACTTTTTCTTTCCAACATATCAACTATATAATCCGAACAGAGTTAAAGTTGAAGTAAAAATAATGACAGTTTGGACTGACTGTCTGTGCGATCAAAAGCTACCGGAATCCAGCCCAAGGGCTGTTATTGAAGCCTACAGACCCTGGGAGATTTCAATTGAGTCAACAGACCAATTCACTGGATATTCCGTATCTCCATCTGTCACTACCCCTGGTTAGTGGAGTAAACCAGAATACAATCTAGCGCCCGAGAATGAAAATTTTGTTTAAACATTGTTTGGATAAGTGTATGGGCGTCATAAATAAAGTAACGATTTCTAGGAATAATAGTATTTTTCCCGACACTAGAAAACCACTTGAGGAAAAGAAGGATAATGTACAAAATACCTTATATGTCGAAGTACGGAGAGGCTGAAGGGCCATATCGACTCCCCTACAATCTACAATCGTCATTTTCATCGGACTAGGGGCTCCATTCATAGGTGCTGAACGATATTTTCTTGGACTGGTACAACGGATTTGAAATTATAGCAGTGCCGAAAGTTCTCGCAGATGACAATTCAATTCTCAGCACATAGCCAGGTAGTGGTCCTTCGATTTGGCTGTCATCTCGTAGCTCTCCAACATGTCATCGAGTTCCTGATCATAATTCCAAGTGATATCGGTGAAATGGGTTTGGCGTACGTTTTGGTTGATATAATACTCGAACAATAACCACTGTTTCGACTCATGGTGATGATGACGACAACCAAGGACTGACGCCATCTCGTTGCCGCCAAATGAAATTATATCGTTTAACTCACCACTACCACCTACGCCAGACACATCAGAGCTTGTCGCCGCCCTTGATCTATTGCGTCATTCTCTATCAAACTGTTGAGTGTATTATCGAAACCGTGCCATTCAACGTAAATTTTTTCCTCATCTTTTCAATACTTTCTCCACGAGATAGTAGACGTCGGAATTCAAGTTTTCTGTAATTCTTGTTCGTGAGAGGCTTCTCAATGGGCTTACCATATATCATATACTTGGAAAAGGGAACATTCTCAATTTGATATTTTCATCGTAGATTTTTCAATTCACAGAAAAATTTTTTATCAATATCTAATTGAGAATGTTTCCCTTTTCAACATGAATACCCCACAAGAGGTTATCTTGACGATGGAAGATAGTGACTAAAGTTTATCTTTCAGTCGCAGATGATTCCACATCTGATTCTATGAACATCCTGTTCATATTTTCAACAAATCAATCATATACTTATTTGGGAAACATTTTTGAACACGAACGATTTTAAATAGTTCTTTCGTCCAATTGGGCGTATAACCTTTTTGAAGAATATGCTTTGCCTTGGAAATGCGAACAGTCGCCCAATTTGAATTTTCGCAGTTCAACGCATTTTCCCCAATGATTCGCTCGATAAATTCGACGGATACGCTTTTCGTTCTGTTTGTTCGCCCCAATCGGTGTACATTTGATTGTTGTATGTTCAGTGCCATTGAAGTTTTTTGTGATTTTCGGCAGTATGTCTATCAATTTGGATGTAGCCTTCAAACTAAAGTATTTGTACAATTAGGACTTCAACGCTCTGATTACGCGCTCGGCTATGGCTGCTTTCACCACCGTAAACGTATTGTAGTGATTGATTTTGTGCCGATTCAACAAACTTTGAAATTTGGCATTGAAAATTTCTGTACCTTGATCGGTTTTTGGGATAATCCAATAGATCATTCAAAGTCTTGGTTATTTTCCCAAAAATTTCGAAGAACTATCATCGGTGACGACCATAAACATTTTAAAATCCTCATTTTGCGTAGCAAACATACTCATTTTGGTGAAGTCCATGTGCCATAGATCGTCCAAGCCTTCAATTACTGTAGGTTGTCTAGGATATTTTTTTCTAGCTGGTTTATGGAGTTCTGCAACGACTTGAGCTTTCGACATCCTCAACGAGAATGTTCGATATCGTACGAATACATTGTATTAATTCTTTCTGTAATTACAAACATGTGTTTGAACAATTTCATCATACTACCCTGCAAACGATGCATTCGATCTGAATCGAGTTGATGTTGTTTTTGCATCGCACTCATATGGTGTCCGCTGTTGCCGTGTCTTGTACAGATACGCGACTCGAATTTTTTATAGTGTTTACTTAGTGTTCTCTTCGTTTGCAGAACGGCATCGTGCAAGGATTCAAGTGACGTTCCAGACGATGTGGCAACGTTGCGTTGCAGTTGAGACTTTACTTCAAACCCAGTGACGTCCACGTATTTTTTGGTAGCCGCATCACTATCAAATGTGGGATCTTTGAATACACATATTTTCACGTTATCTATGTCTATGTCGCCTTCAGTGGTGTGTGATGGGGACGGAGTACGAGACAAAATCGAAAGTTCCCTCTTACGTTCGATTCAGGTGCTTGTTCATTAGAGCTGCGGAAAAAAATCCGTGGTAAGATGCTGTCATCTTCAGAATAATATTCTTAGTCACTGCTGCTGCCGCTTTGAGTATTCTATTTTCCTCCTTCTGACTGATTTGATGCTTTTGCATTCGTTGATATTCGAACCTTCCAAGTCAATGACACCTTATATTCGAAGTGGTGTCGATAATCGTCAGCAGTTAGCGACACAATTACCTATTCAAGTCACCTGTGCCCTATGACAAAGTATATAATCAAAATGACCGCCCTTCACTTCCTCGATTGAGAGATGGCTATTGGCTCGCAGCTGACTCTCGCTCACACTCACATTCACGAGAGGGCTGCCATCGACATTGACTGCTATGGGCTATCGATTTACCACTGACGACCTATAACAGCTCTTCATGCCCACTAGATTCCTCTCACCTTCTCATACCTACAACATGGCTGCGACCAATGACAAACCAACAAAATGAACCTGTCCACTAGATTCCCCTCCTCCATATACAACATGGCTTTCCGTCTTTGACCAATGAGAGTTTTTTCCCTTCCTACTTTTAACCGACAACCACCATTTTTACCTAAACTTCTTCTACAACGCAACACTCATGACCGCTGACTAATTCAATGACAATCCCAACCCAGTGGCATCGGTCTGGCATCTTGTAACTATGACGTAAGCCCCCAGAACCCAGCAGGGCTTCCGATCCCTATCAACACAATTGCTATAAACTTTGCTGGCCTGTTTTTTTCGACAAGAAATGAAACAACTCAACGATTACTCTGAAAAATTCACTGATTTACTGATTCACATATGTTCAAGATATACGATCGGGGAGGTTTTTCCTTTTTTGCTCGGAGTCTTTTCATGAAGTGAACCACTTCTGCTGATCTCATTACTCGTTTCAACCACTTTCGCATATTATGTTGAGAAAATTGAGTTAGTAATGATACAACTGAGAGATTCTTTTGCAAATTTCTGGACTAGGCATATCTATGTATTCTCAACATATTGAGTATTCTACAAAGCTATTTCAACACTACATATGTGAATACTGTGCATGATTATTCCGCTAAAGTTTTAGGTGTGGTCAGTTCCTAAATTTTTAAAGCTACTGCAAGTAGACTATAGATCATCCTTGCAACCTAAAAAAGAAAAATAATGAAATTGATGGATTGCACCAGATTATGGATACAAACATTTAGAAGCAAGTAATAGTTGAGATCCACAAGTCCAAAACAAGATATTTTCAAAGATTTTGAAGTGTTCGATAAAATAATCAGTAGACATTTTCTGTTTTTTTTATTCCAGTAGATCCATGGACTGTGGCAGAGAAGATCGTGAAACTTATCGGACTGAAACAGAAAAAATACAATCAAATATATATAAATATATATATATATATATATATATATATATATATTTATATTGTTATGATTGGGTGGTTATTGATTTTAAATTTATATATATTTTTTTGAATTCATTTCACAGATTTTTATTTCTGAATCCCTATCATAACAAATGGAAACTCCGGCTATGTTATCCTACCATTCTCTTTTTAAACCTTTGTTTTTCCTATCCCAGCTCAGTCAGGTACGCCTATGAACATGAGTCAGCTCCATCTCAGCAGTTGGTTCTGTGATCTGTATTTTCGACTTGGCACTAACGATTCGATAGGAAATGCTGTTCAGTGGGAGAATAGTGTGGTTAGATAAAACACAGATTACAGAGAATAAACAAATGGTTGTTTTTACTCAGCTGGAAACTTCAAAACTTGCCCACTCTGCGATGAATACATTATACTGAAAAGAAACAATGATACGAAAGGGTGTAATTTGAATATAAATGATGATTATTAATAGAAATAATATTTAAATCATGGTCAGTCCTTGAGCATGGAATTTTGATGGATGTTCAGCCAAAACAATGTTAACAGTGGATCAGACACTCGAAGTTATTGGATAGATATACGAAAAGTTGCACCTTGGTGAGTTCAGTGATTAGAATAACTTGTTGCTCCTTTTCCTGTGATGTTTCCAGCCCCGTGGATGTACTTTTGGAATTGCAATGACAGCTTACGTGCGTTCTTCCATGGATTTTTTTTCTATACCAGGTAAGAGAAAATTTTTGATAAACTATTTCTCCCAGTTGTGCCTTTTAGGAATTTATCTCGTTCGGAAATCTTTCAACCAGTTTCTTCTTGAATTGTCTATTGATATCTCTTTCAAATTTTTGTTCGTGGCTTCCTTTTTGTAACTTTCTTCAATCTTCCTCCAAACTTGTTATCCTCTCTCATGGCAACAAACATCTTTTTTCTTTTCTCACAGATTTTTGAATTTTGTGTCACTTCCTACCTACTTATTTGTTATTCTAATCACTTCTAATGATTTTATGAATGAAAGCTCATTCTAAATCTCACATACTATCTACAAATTGGTATAAAATTATATTTTTAAAATTTCTGCTATCACATCTTTCATATATCATCACCTTTCATACACAAACTCTCCCGATATCCCATTTGTGGGTTTCCTGTTGATGTGAATTGTCGTACAGGATGATAAAAACTCATATATCAGTTGATCTTACTTCAAATTCAATGTTTTCTATAAATTTGAATTTTGACATGACTTAATTGTTGGTTTTAATCAGATATTTCGTTGGTCACATACTTTTGATGATAGAACTACTTCAGGGCTGCCCTCTTGATACATATGCACCGACTAGAGCATGGTATAAGATCCTATGGCAACATAGCATTAACGACGATAACTAAAATACCTAATAATGATAATGATAATTATGAGTTTAATTATTCTACAACATTTCCTAACATAACAAATTCCCTAAATTCATATTCAATATTTCAATACTTGCTAGTGAAATCTGAATCTTGATTTATTATTCACAACTACCAATGTTACGTTCTTTCGTTTCAGAAAAACCTGACTCCGGACTTCTCTTCAAATCAAAAGAAAAATTTTTTCAAGATATCATCATATATGACATTTTATATTTTATGATTATCTTTTTACTGATATATTTTTCAATTTTCATTTAATTTTATAATTACTGGTACTCCTTGATGTATATATTTTTTGAGTATGAATTTCTGTGTGTGGAATGGCTTCAAAATGGGAGCTGAAAGGAAGGAATTATCAAATTTCCAGACGCTGTTCAATTCGAGCTTTGCATATTGGAAATAGTCATATCACGGTACCCTTCCCGAACATATATATATATATATATATATATATATACATAAATATATATATATATATATACATATATATATAATCATATTTATATATATATATATATATATTATATTTATATATGTATATATATATATATATATATATATATATATATATATAGTAGAGGGGTAGTCGTTGCTGACTATTTAGGTTCACAACTCGAGGATATTGGGGTTTGCAGCAAAGGAAAAAAAAAGCTATTTTTAGATTATTCCAAGCTTTCGGGAGTATTTCTTCCCATCATCAGGGAGGCTACGATAGGAGAACAATACAGGTGAGTAATTTTTTTTTATTACAGTTCATAATGTATTTTCGGTGAAATGAAGAAGAAAGTTCAAGTGAAGTTAACAGTTGTAAAACACATTAAAATTTAAAAAATTTATACGATATCACCATGTGGTGTGTGAAGTGGTACTGGTACATGTCAATAACTAGATACAATTGACACTTGACAGACGTCAACTATGACGTTCGAGGTGAGGTATTACCAACTGTTGAATTTTTCACCCATAAAATATAATATATAACCGGATTGTGGTTGGCCTTCAGGTCGTGTTGGATAACATGGTTTTATTATGAAAACTTCGAAAATTTTGTTTTGAGTCTAGTGACAGTAGAAAGGAGTAGATCTCACTCAAATAATTGATGTCATTCTTTTTGTTCAAGCAATTATTTGATTGTGAAATGAAAGCCATTTCTAAGAAAGTTATTTTTGATCTATGTGACTCAGTCACTGTATTACTAGAGCGCATCTTTTAGGATGCCATCTGCAATCACTTTTGTGTGAAATGATTCTATTGGACTATGCTCTGAAGGTTTGGCCTATGTAGTTTTTGTTGCAACCTTGACAAGGAATTCTGTGAATGACATTTGCAAGTGAGGTTAGAGAATTTTTATCTGTCACTTTCGAGAAGACTGATCTGATTGTCAACAAAGTTTTGTTTGCAATTTTGAAATTGTTTAGTGAATTGAATAATCTGGTGAGTTTTCGAGTGATCTCTCTTATGTATTGAATTGAGGTAAAAATAGGTTGAGTTGGAACCGTGTCAATTTCATTGTTGATCATCAGCATGTACATAAATGATAGCCGATGTATTGAATAGAATTTTGCAAAGTAATGATTGTGGATATAAGTTATCTAGAAAAAGTTGTGAAAGTATATTTAAATTTTTATTGCGAAAAATGTTTTCGGAAATTCTATATACTCCATTTTTCATTTGTTTCACAAGGTTCACTTTCATAGAGTGCTTGTGATATCTTGATCATATTGTGATATGAACTGTTATTACAAAAAAAATAACTCACCGGTATTGTTCCCTGATGATGGAAACAAATACTCCCGAAAGCTTGGAATAATCTAAAAGGAGTTTTCTTGTTCCTTTGCTGTAAACCCCTATATCGTCCAGTTGTATATATATATATATATATATATATATATATATATATATATATATATATTTCAATTTTTGCCATTACATTTTATTGTATATCATCACTTTTCCCACACAAAGTCTTTCGAATCCCATTGGTGGGTTTTCTGTCGCTGTGAATTGTCATACAGGATGTTCAAAATTATCTATACGTTTATCTTACTCTAATTCAATGTTTGCTATGAATTTCAATTTTGATATGGTATAATCGTGGATTCTTATTAGATATATCGTTGAATATATAATTTTGATATCAGAACTACTTCAGGAATTCCCTCTTTATACATATGTATCGACTGGAGCATGGTATAATGTTTTATAGTAGTGAAAAAGGTAAAGAAAATTGTAAAATAACATAGCATTAACGATGATTATAAAAATAACTAATAATAATAATAATGATAATTATAAGTTCAATTATTTAACAACATTTCATAACATAACAAAATATATATATATATATATATATATATATATACATAATATATTTATATATATATATATATATACAGGGTGGCCCACCACATTCGCCTCGGTATTTCTACGAGAAATGAAGTTGGGGAAAAACTTCCAGCACAGTTTTATGTGGGTCCAGGAGGAGCATATTCCAAAATTATTTTGAAATATATAGGGTGATCCCCAAAAAAATTACATACCAAAGTTATATTTTTTCTTATAGAATACCCTATATTTTTTAATATTTTTAGATACTATAGACAAAATGGAGGTGGATTACTATTATATTTCCTATACTTAAAACTGACCATTTCTGAGAAATTTTGGGAAATTTAAGAATACAGACCATAATTTGAAAATTGTTTTCACCCTGTAACGTGTAACGAGCTGCTCGTGATTAAATGTACTGCTTAGCTCAAAGGTGAAAGTTAACTAGAACATGAAATTTTCAATGCAATATTATACAGAGCGGCGAAAAAAATTGCCTCAAAATTTGGACACACATTTAATTAAATAACTCCTTAAAGTTGAATGGATTTAGTGGCGTAATTTGACGCAGAATTGAATTCCCTTCAAAACATTAGTAGGTTTCCCTATACCTATCTCTTCTGCTTTTTACACAAATGGCGTTTTTATATTTCACCTATGAGTAATTTTTATATCTTATAAATGAAACACACTGTATTGTTATCAAAAGCGTAAAAAGCATTTTTGAAGTCAATTCATCGAAAAATTAAGAATCTTAAATAGTTTATTATTTTTTTAAATGCTCAAAATGGTGTCCATTATTCTCGATGCATAGGCATAGACTCTTACTTGAAATGAGTGCTGAACTCTGGATAACATATTTTGCGGTATGGAACGAAACGCATTTCTTATCCGTACTTTCATGTCCTGAGGTGTCGTTTGCGGTGTATCGTGAACAATACTTTTGATATATCCCCATAAAACTTAGTCGGGACTTGTAAGGTCCGGAGACCTGGCTGGCCAGTTCTGTGGCCCTCCTCGTTCTATCCATCTATTTGGATATTGTCGATCTAACTCGTTTCTAACACGTCTATCGAAGTGTGCAGAAGCACCATCTAGCTGCATCCACATCCGTTGACGAATATCAATAGGTATACTTTCCAACAGCACAGGCAAATTATCCCCAATAAATCCGAGAAACATGACGCCGTTTAAGTGACCATAAAAAAAGTAAGGACCTACTACTTGCGTCCCAATTATTCCACCCCACACATTAACAGACCATCTGTGCTGGTGATCAAGGGTTCTGAAAATATTAGGGTGTTCGGCACTGTAATAGTGGAAGTTATGTCTGTTAACTAATCCGTTGTTATGAAAAGTTGACTCATCGGAAAAAAGCACATAATCAAAAAAAAATCTTCATCACCAAACTTTTCTGAAGCCCATAATCTTCTTCAAAAAGCTGTTGATGTAGTTGAATGCGATACGGGTGAAATTTGTACTTTTTAATTATTCTTTGGATACTCTGTCTGCTTATTCCAGTTGTTTCACATATTTTTTGCTGACTTGTGTGAGGGTGTTCAACTAGAGATAACATCACTAAATATTCATTTTCCTCATTTCCAGTAACCGGTTTTGCCGTTCTTGCTTATTATAAGAGACACTGCCTGTTCTTCGGAAAAGCAGCAAAAACTTTTCCAATGAACGCTTGTCAGGATGACTCCTGTTAGGATATCTTTGGGCATATACTCTTGACGCTAATAAATAGTTTTCTTCACACTCACCGATAATCAAAATCATATCAATTCGTTCTTCCTGGGGATAAGTTCTCATTTTACAATATTTCGAAAAGACAATAATTTTAAACTAGTTAAAACAATGATAATGGTTTGATTAACAAGTTGTGTCACTGTCAAATACTTTTTGTTTAATAATAATAATTGAAGTCATCTAGGCCAGAGCCTACTATTATTAAAAAAATAGTATGATAGGTTTTATAGGAAATCGTAAATGTATGTTTTTATTGACCCCATATTGTAATTTTGATAGTCATTTCAATATGAAGTCTAATTTGCTATGAAACAAGCGAATTTAACATTTTTCGCCTCAATAATTAAGACAGGTTCATCTTCTTAGTTTGAAGAATGTTTAAATATTTCAGAAATGGCAATAAATTTGAGTTTTTATATTTGCCTGCATTTTAATTAGATACACCGTATTTTCAAAAATTTGAACTTCTGCATCTAGCGAATCTACGTTTTCTTTAATAAAAAGGTTTTTGAAACGCTTTTTAAGCTTTTCATTACAATACAGTGTGTTTCATTTTTAAGATAAAAAAATTACCAATAAGTAAAATATAAAAACGCCTTTTGTGTTAAAAGCAGAAGAGATAGGTATAGGGAACCCTTATATAGTTTTGAAGGGAATTCAATTCTGCGTCAAATTACGTCACTACATACGGGGTGTTCCATTCAACTTTGAGAAGTTAATTAATTAAATGTGTGTCCAAATTTTGAGGCAATTTTCGCCACTCTGTATAATATTGCATTAAAAATTTCATGTAGTGGTTAACTTCATTCTTTGAGCTAAGCAGTACATTCAATCACGAGCAGCTCGTTACACGTTACAGGGTGAGAACAATTTTCTAATTATGGTCTGTATTTTTAAATTTCTCAAAATTTCTCAGAAACAGTCAGTTTTAAGTATGGGAAATATAATAGTAACTCACCTTTATTTTGTCTATAGTATCTAAAAATATAAAAAAATATTGGGTGTTCAATAAGAAAAAATATAACTTTGGTATGTAATTTTTTTGGGTATCACCCTATATATTTCAAAATAATTTTGGAATATGCTCCTCATGGTCCCACATATGTGTGCTAAATGTTTTTTCCTTACTCTCTTCATTTCTCGTAGAAATACCGAGGCAAATGTGGTTGGCCACCCTGTATATATATATATATATATATATATATATATATATATATATATATATATATATATATATATATTCATATATCTATATAGACCAACTCAGCTTCCGTTTCATACTCGGCCCACCAAGCATCCACGTGTTTATACAAAGCAAACAGTTAATAGTCCACTCAGCCTCCGCCACTATCTCAGGCTAGTTAGCCTCCTCTGTATATGTTACATACGTTTTCTGGGAGTTTATGTAACTTGGCCTCCTTTTGGAGCTATTGTGTATTTACTGGGCCTCCTGACACTGTTGCCAATTCTTCAGTCAATATTCAATTCCACAGCATGATAACAAATCACACGGCCTGTTGAAAAGTTTATCCGGTAGTTGAAAGTTTGAATTTTGCTTCATACTCTGAAATGGAATTTATTTCAGTAGTATCGTATAACGAGAATATATAATCTACCTTCGATCATTCTGAAAATATTCAAGGAATAGTGGCTTAGAAGAGTTCCTAAAAATTATACTAGAAAATAAGTATTCCATGATGAAAGCAGTAAACTATATTGGGTATATTTTGTGCTTATTAGTCTTCATTAATAGTAAAAATTCCCGATTCAAATTCTAACGTTCCACGATCTTCCACTACGGTTGACCACTCTTATTTTATTTTTTATCGAAATTTACCAAAAATCCAGTTGGTATCTATACATCAGTAAAATTCCAGGAGAGATCTTGAAACTAGCAGATCAAATGCTCTATACTGCTCACTGTTTTCGCAGGTCTTTGGTCCTTTACTGGTTAAAGAAAGTGCAGACTTAAGTACTATCAAAAGACACAGGCGATGGAAATTTTAAATACTAAATTCAATTGGGGATTCGCTGGATAATTAGGTAAAATATTGCCAAAAGCCTTCTTTTGAAGGCGGCCACTACTTTCATTCCATCCCTCCTACAAGAATACTTAATGACAAAAAAAACATAGGAAGTGCAGAAGGAATATTTCTAGTTGTTCAGATTGTATAATAAATATTAATGTCAATGAAATTCAAAAAAACATTTGAATGTTATATTATATTTGTAAATAATAAAAATTGTAAAGAAAATTGTTGACTCTTAACACCAGCATCTGAAGTAATCAGCTTTCAATTCAACTGTTGACTTGAAATTACATTTCTAAAACTTACTTAGAAATTTATACTTTCAACACTTGCTCGCAATAACATCATAAAAACGCGCGCCGTCGATAGCAATTAGTTGGTAAATAGCCGCCACTAGTGAACAGTTATATCTATGTGTTGCATTTCGAGAAAAAAGTGACATAACTGCTCTCAGTAATTGTAGCGATCCATTGCGAATGGCGCCTCTCGAACAAAAATGTATTTTCGCTCTCAATACATACCTAATATTTGAACTCATAGTCAAACTGCAATGCTCATATCATACACATCCTCATTAAATGAGTACGATCCATTAAAACCTCAGACTAAACCATTGAAAGTTGATTCTGAGTATCAATAAATAAATTATTTAGATTTGGAGATATTTCCATGACTTTAACTTCAAAACTAACGGCATTTTCATTTTTCACCCTTTGGGATGAAGTATCAAAAACCTTCATAGTGGTTACTCATGTCATCATAGTCTAGTAGAGAAGTGAGTTTCCTACGGAAAATAGTTCCACGCCTTCTGAATATATGAGTGATGACTCATTCGATTCATGATGTCATTCTGACGAAAATGTGCTAGTTTTTTAACACAAAACAAAAAATAAAAACAGCCTTGGTTTTTTGGTAGTTACGCAAGAACTCTTGATGATAGATAGCAATTTGAGATGTTTGGGTTTCATCCCTGGGAAAGATCATTTTATTTAAACCCCTATTGGGGAAAGATTGTTCTTCAAACGATATTTATAGTAAAAAACCAAATTGAAGATTTTTTGAGTTCTTAAAAGTTAGCTGATCCCCCAAAATTGAATATCTCCGGGGTTTTTTGGAATATTATCCAGTGGTAATTTAAAAAATAGGTATGTTTTTTTTTCTGTTTGGGGATTTCTTATTTATGGGAAAATTTTCCGAACGTATCGTTAGGTTAGGTTCCCAAAAAAAAGTTATTCAAAAAAAATACATTCTTATACCAGACACTCAATAATACCAGAAGGTGGGATGCATGTATATTTTCTGGGCCACCCTTTATCGAGAATTATATCCGAGTAAGCCACACATGGGATCGTTTATCATCAGATTGTGTCCATAAAAGTAAACAGGTTACTAAAATATGTTTGTTTTTACTTGGTAAAAGGATTTGTAGACCAGATCAACATATTAGCTAAAAATTTTTTTTCCCACAATGAATCAATGAGGTAATCAATGAAAATAATTCCTTTGAATAGGGAAATTCATTATGATAATATTATTTGATGTCCGATTATCGAGGGATTATATTCCATTCCACAGCTCTTTTTTTTTTTGAGCTGGACACCCAACTACCATTATAGCCCAAAATTCAACAAAAAAAAAATTAACCCCAATTGATTTAATATTATTCAACAGACGATTTTACCAGAAAATAATTGAATTGCTTTAATAGTATTTTCCCAATATTAATTTTTTCAAATAATCGATGTCTGATATATGAGTTGAAACTGTTTTTTCATTCTGAACGAAAAAAAAATTATACTGGAATGAAAAATTTTGTTTTCGATAAAAAGATAGTCGATCGTTGTTGTAAATTTTTGATTTGATGATTTTATTTGAAGGAAAACTTGAAATGAATGAACTTCAATAAAAAAGGTTATTTTCGTTAAACGCTTCAAAAGTTGTTGTAGTTTTCCCAAATTATTGTAATCAAATAAGTAAGTTTTTTGTTGATAGCTTTGACATTCAAAGAATTCAGAAAAGGCAGCTTTAAACGAAGTACCATATATGGAAAAATTTTTTATTTGGGAAGCAGTAAAGGTATTTTTAAATTTCAATAATATTTTCCTTTTTTTTAACGAGTTTGGTGTTTATTATTTTTTATCAAGATTCTTTCAACATGTGAGATTTTTTAAAGAAAAAAAATTATTACAAAAAATTCCCCAATAGAAAATTTTAAAAAAATTAGATTCAAAGAGTTGATTGCGTTTATTTTAAAATGAAAATTTTACATAGAAATTGATTTTTTTTCCAAAAAAGTAAATATATATATATATATATATATATATATATATATATATACAAGGTCCCACCACATTCGCCTCGGTATTTCTAGAAAAAAGAAAGGTGGAAAAAAACTTTCAGTACAGTTTTTGGGGGTCCATGAGAAATATTCCAAAATTATTTTGAAATATATAGGGGCCCCCCAAAAAAAACATACCAAATTTTATTTTTTTTTGGGAACACCATATTTTTTTTTTATATTTTAGATACTAAAAAAATAAAGGTGATTATATCTTTTTCCCATATTAAAACTGACCGTTCCTGAAAATTTTCAGAAATTTAAAAAAATACAGACCATAATTTGAAAATTGTTTTCCCCCTGTAACGTCTAACGGGGCTGGGGATTAAATGTCCCTTTAGCTCAAATTGTTAACTACTACAAAAAAATTTTCAAGCAATATTATACAGGTGGCAAAAAAATTCCCTCAAAAATTTTGGACACATTTAATTAAATCCAAAGTTGAAAGGAACCCCCGATTTAGTGCAATTTGACGCAATTTGTTCCCTTTTAAAACATTTTGGGTTCCCATACCATCTCTTCTGTTTTTTTAAAAAAAAAGGGGTTTTTTTTTACTTATGAGAATTTTTTTTTTTAAAAAAAAGAAATACACTGTATTGAAATGAAAGCTTAAAAGCTTTTTTTGGGGGATTTTATAAAAAAAATTTAAAAATCTTAAATGGTTTATTATTTTAATAAATGCTCAAAATGGTGTCCATTATTCTCGATATGGCGAACTTTTTTGAAATGAGTGCTAATTGGGGTAAATTTTTGGGTTTGGGAAAAAACGCATTTCTTTTCGTACTTTCATATCCTGAGGTCGTTGGCATGTGAACAATACTTTGATATACCCCATGAAAATAGTCGGGACTTGAAAGGTGGGGGACCTGGCTGGCCAGTTCTGTGGACCTCCCGCCCATCCATCTATTTAAATTGTCGATCTAACTCGTTTCTAATACGTCATCAAAGTGTGCAGGAGCACCATCTAGCTGCACCCAAAACCGTTGACGAAAAAGGTTCCCCAAAAAACGGCAAAATTTTCCCAATAAACGAGAAAAAAATGAGCCCCTTTAAGGAGCATAAAAAAAATAAGGACCTACTATTCACCAAAAATTCCCCCCACACAAACAGACCATTTTGGGGGATCGGGTTTTTAAAAAAATTAGGGTTTCCCTGTAATGGAAAATTTTTTCTGTTAACTAACCGTTGTTATGAAAAGTTGACTCCTCAAAAAAAAACACATAATCAAAAAAAAAAATTCTTCATCAAAACTTTTAAAGCCCATAAACAAAATTATGTCGATATAGTCTTTTCAAAAGCTTTTTGTATTAATGGGGAGGGTGGAATTTATTTTAATTTTCTTGATATCTGTTATTCCAGGTTTTCAAATTTTCCTGACTTGTGGAGGGTGTTCAACTAGAATAACATACAAATATTCATTTTCCCATTTTGTAAATTTTTTTTCTTCTTGCTTATTTAAGGTTTTAATGTTTTTTCTTTGGAAAAAATGCAACAACTTTTCCAATGAACGCTTGTTAGTAGACTCTGTTAGGATACCCCTTTTGGGATATACCTTGACGCAATAAAAAAGTTTTTTTTAACTCACCGATTATCAAAAAATCAATTGTTTTAGGGATAAAATTCTCATTTTCAAATTTCAAAAAAGACAAAATTTAAACTAGTTGAAACAATGATAATGGTTTATTAAAAGTTGTTGGTTCAAATACTTTTTTTTTAAAAATAATTAACGTCATCAGGCCAGAGCCCGAATTGGGAAAAAAAAATAATAGGTTTTTGGAAATCGTAAATGTGTTTTTTCACCCCAAAATTTAATTTTGGGGTTTATTTCCCCAAAAGAAGTCTAATTTGCTAAGAAACAAGAAAGAATTTAACATATTTCCCCAATAATTAAGAACCGGTCTTATTTTGAAGAATGTTTAATATTTGAAATGGAAATTTTAGTTTTAATTTGCCATTTTCCTTTTGACAACGATTTTTCAAAATTTAAACTTTTGTTTTTTGCGAATCTTTTTTTCCCTTAATAAAAGGTTTTAAAAGCTTTTAAGCTTCCCAAAAATTTTTTATTTTTAAAAATTCCTATAAAAAAAAAAAGCCTTTTTGTAAAAAAAGAAGAGATGGTATAGGAAAAATATTCTGAAGGGAATCTAATTCCCAAAACCACAAATCGGGGTGTTCCATTAACTTTAAGGTTTTTTAATTAAGGAAATTTTAGGAATTTTTTTTTCCCCTCAATTTTTAAAATTGCAAAAAAAATTTATGAGAGAAATTTAAACCCCTTACAAATACATTTAAGACGAGCACTTGTTAACGTTACGGGAAAAAAAAAACTTTTAATTATGGTCTGTATTTAAATTTTAAATTTCTGAAACAAAATTTGGAAATTATAACTCACCCTTTTTTCATAAAAACTAAAAATAAAAAAAGGGGGTGTTCCATAAAAAAAAATTTTTTGTATTTTTTGGGACCCTTTATTCCCCCAAAAAATTTGAATTTCCTATATATATATATATATATTTTGGGAAAAATTTGGGATTATTTTTTTTATTCATTATTTTTTTTAAAATATAAATGGAAATAGAACCGGTCGTCAATATCTGTTTTTTTATTAATGATTTTTTTTTATTTTGTTATAGTACCATTTGGGGGAAAAAAGTCTTTCAGAAAACCTTTAAAAACTGAAATTTCCAATTTTATAATATATGATGCCCCCCAAAATTTAAAAAAAATTTTTCCCCCAAAACAACCCCAATAAATATTCAAACCCAAAAATAATATATATATATATATACATATATATATATAAAAAATATCTTTGCTTCACAAACTGCGTCCTTTCGGAAAAGGCAACGGCCAAAAAGGGGAAAAGTATTTAGGAAATTAAAAGGGGGCCCTTTCCCCTAAAAAAATCCACCCAAAGCTGGTTTGGGATTAAAAAAAATTTCAAAAATAAGAAAAAGTATTCCTATATAAAAGGCCTTTCACCATCATTTTCATTACCCCCGGGGAAATTTTTTTCATTTTAAAATACTGTCCGATTTGCATAATTTTCATACTCAGAAAGAACGGCACCAAAAGGGTGTTGCTGTTTTTTCACACTTTTTTTTTTAACTCCTTTTTTCATGTTTTCATTATTTCCTTTAAAAGTAATCCATTTTTAAAAACTTCCCCATCCGATTGAGGGAAACCCGGGGGTCATAATACCGGTGACAATGTTTGGGGAAATTTTTTGTTGAAAAAAAAAAAAAAAGAGGGGGCCCCAAAATGAAAAGTTTTGGGGATTATGGGGATCTGATTAAAAAATTTAGGGGGGGCTTTTGGAAGGGGGAATGTGAAATTTCTGTCAGAAAAAAAAAAATAAAAAATTTAAAAAATTTCTGATTATTCCAAAATTTAATCCAAAAAATTAGATGTGAGGGGGGGTGGGGGATTAGGGGAAATTTTTTGTCGAAATTTTTGGGTTTGGGGGGGAATCTGAAAGGGGGAAATATTTTTGGGTTATGGTCCGATTCATTTAGATTTGTTTTGGGGGTTGAGCAAGATTATAATTTTTTTTCAAAATTCATAAAAAGACAGTTTTTGGAATTACAAAAGAAAGTTTTAGGTTATTCCAATCGATTAAATTTTTAGGGGGTTTTTGGTCGAAGATTAGGAATGTTTTTTAAAAAAACTTTAAAAAAAAATGGGGCTCCAAGATAAGGGGAAAACCCCGTTTAGGGCCGACCCTTTTTGGTGGTTTTGGGGGGGGCGGGGAAAATTGAGGATGGGATTTTTTCGGGGTCATGGAAGATTTGATTCAAAATTTGGGATTTTCGGAAGCCCCCGATGTCGGCCCGATCTGATTCAAAATTGGTATTTTGGGATTTTGGAGTTTTGGGGAAATTGGGGGAAGATTATTGTTTTTTATTAAAAAAAAAATTGGTAACCCAAGATGGGAATGAGTTAACCCGATAGTCCCTCATTGAAGGACTAGATAGCTCAAAAATTCCGGGGAAAAAAAAACCCAATAGCGTTTTTTTAAAAAAAATGCAAAATTAGGCGTTTTTAATTTAATCTTTTTAAATCACGGAATAAACGCCCCCCATCCAAAGGGAAAAATTTGTTCTACTTTTCAGGGGTTTGAATAAAAGCTTGTCTTCAAAAAAGGTTTTTTTTTAATTATTTTTATTTCGAAATTATGGAAAAAATCCCAAAAAAAAAATAAAAAATTTACTTAAAAATTTCTCATCAAACCAAAATTTCTTTTTTTTGTATTAAACCCCTGATATGTTTTTTTCAACAATATCTCAAAACCTTTATAATTTTAAAAAAAAAAAAAAAAAAAAAAAAAAAAAAAAAAAAAAAAAAAAAAAAAAAAAAAAAAAAATAATAAATTTTTTTATATAAATTAAACATTTTTTTAAAATTAAAGGTTTTTTTTTCGATGTCTCCAAAGATAAGGCCCCCCGGGAAGTCTTCCTTCACTTTTCCTTTAAGGGGTAACTAAAAAAAAAATCATAAAATTTTAAAAGCCATGGGGGATATGATAATAAAAGGGGTTCCATTAAAGCAACAAAATATGAAGATAAAAAGAATACACATCCCGGGGCCCCCAAAGAATCAAATTTAGAGTTCTTTTTAAATTTTTTTTAAATTTACTACTGGAAAAAAATCAATATTGGGAAAATGGAAAAAAGAATGAATCCGTTTATGACGTCCTTTTTCCCCTTCGAAAAATTTTATCCCCCGTTTAACCAAAATTTTTCTTTTTTTTTCCATAAAAACCAAAAGGGGGAAGAAGTGTTTAGGGTTCCCGGGGTTAGGGGACAGGGGGGAAACTTCAGACGATCCCAGAATATATTTGATGCGGGGGGAAATCTTTTGATATTGGGAATTTTTGTTTAATGGGGATCCAGGGGGAAAAGGGGCCCCCCAAAGGCCTTTTGCCGTCCCTGTCACGGTGGGTTGGGCCCTGGGGGGAGTGTGATAGATAGTTGACCAAGAAAAAAATACCGTATTCGGTAGAGACAAAATCCCATTATGGGCACCC